>JAJOZX010009880.1:45000-152936 GCA_023014485.1 Bathynomus jamesi | reverse complement strand
TGGCATTTTGCGGATTTTTGGAACAGTTTCTACGGCAGGAGGGACTTGTTCCTCGAAGATGGACTTCATCTTAATGACGTTGGAGCTGCGCGTTTAGGAAGACTATTTCATAATACTGTCTCTTCTTTTCAGGCTGTCGTAACTCGAACGGTCCCAGCGTAAATTCCACAAATTTCCCTGCGCTCGCGAAGGTGTCGCAATTACAAACAATTTGAAGGTTCTATCCTTAAATGCTCGTAGCCTACGAAATAAAATAAACGAATTTTTTCTTTAATTGCTTGTAAAGACTATGATTTAATTGCGATAAATGAATCGTGGATTAGCACTGAAACACGTGACTTTGTAGGGGAGTATTAAATTAAAGGTTACAGACTTTTTGTTAAAAACAGAATAGGTAGGTGAGGAGGCGGTGTTATGTTGTATATCAAAGATAATATTGCGAACGTTATAGAAGTAAAGCACACAATTCCAGAACCGATAGATTCGACTATAGCAGAACTTAAATTGAACGATTTCAAACTTGTTGTTGCGGTTATATATAGGCCCCCTAATCAAACAGCTGATACGGACGAAGCGTTATATCGTGAACTAAAGAGAATAATCGGTAGTGAGCAGGCTTTAGTTATGGGTGACTTTAATTGCGCCAACGTGAATTACGATACAATGCAGGGAAACGCGGAAGGTAATCGTTTAGTTAATTTTCTCGAGGATAGCTTTCTTATTCAAAAGGTTGGGGAACCTACGAGGTTGGACAGTATTTTAGATTTAGTAATAACTACGGATGATAGGCTAATTACTGATCTTCAAGTAATAGAACCGTTAAGCAATAGCGATCACAATATGGTAGAGTTTGTCCTCTCAGTAAGTCACTCGAAACCAACTAACTCGACTAAAATTCCTAACTTCCAGCACACAGACTTTGTAAATTTCGAAATAAATTGTCACACGTCAATTGGGAAAACGTAATGGGGAACTCCAACGCAAAACTAATGTGGGAATCGTTCGAAATAGTATTTAGGACTATAAATGAGGAATGTGTACCGTACAAAATTAAGCGTGCGAAAGTAAACAACAAGCCCTTGTGGTTTACTTCTAGATAGGAGACATTATAAAGAGTAGAGATAGGGCTTATAGGCTACATAAGTGCGATAAAGACAATTTGTGGTTCGAAACAACTACATATCTCTAAGGCATGAAGCGAAAAGTGTAATAAAAAAGTCCAAGCGCGAATTTGAAATCTCCATAGCTCGTGACGGTAAAGAAAACCCCAAGCGATTCTTTCAATACGTCAATAATAGAAATCCAGTAAAAAGTGTCTTGGGGCCGTTGAAAAATGTAAACGGAGATCTAGTTTCTGAAAACAAGGAAATGGCTACCTTGTTAAACGAATTTTTTACGTCAGTTTTTACTATAGAAGATGTAACGAATATCCCTACGGTCATAGACATAATACCTTTTGATAATGGTAATATTTTGGATAATATCGTGGTTAGTGAAGGGGAGGTAATGCGCTATATTGATAAAATGAAAACGCGTAAATCACCGGGGCCGGATTCCATATATCCCATACAACTAAAAGAATTAAAAGATAGCATTGTTGTGCCGCTAACAAAGATTTTTAATGCGTCTATTTCTGAGGGGTGCGTACCAGATAATTTCAAGTTAGCAAACATAACACCTATCTTTAAGAAAGGCGATAAAGGTGCGGCGGGAAATTATAGGCCAATCAGTTTAGCGTCTGTTATAGGTAAGCTACTGGAATCAATAATTAGGGATCGTATAGTCGAACACTTAGAATTGCATAAACTAATTAGAAATACGCAGCACGGTTTTAGGCGAAACAAATCTTGCTTAACTAATCTTTTAGAATTTTTCCAAAGCGTGGTTGACGTTTACGATAGACATCGGGCGGTTGATGTAGTGTATTTAGATTTTCAAAAAGCGTTTGACACCGTGCCGCACAAAAGACTCATTTAAAAAAACTAAGGCTCATGGAATCAGGGGTGTAGTAATAAATTGGCTAGAAGAGTGGTTGCGAGGTAGGAAACAGAGGGTGGTCGTTGATGGAGCGGAGTCGTATTGGGCTAATGTAGCGAGTGGCGTTCCTCAGGGTTCTGTATTGGGCCCCTTGTTTTTTCTTATATACAGTATATATTAACGATTTAGATGTCGGCCTAGTCAGTACAGTTTCAAAGTTTGCGGATGACACGAAGCTGGGTGGTAGGGCGATTAATGACGAAGATAGAGGTAAAATCCAGGAAGATCTGAATAAAATCGTTGATTGGTCAGTCACATGGCAAATGAGATTTAACGTTGATAAGTGCAAAATTTTGCATATAGGTTCGCGTAACGGTAATTTTGCGTATAGTATGTCAGGGGAAGATTTAACAAGCGTAGAGCAGGAAAAAGATTTAGGAGTTATAGTCACTGGTGATTTAAAAGTAGCGAAACAAAGTACAGCAGCGGTCAATAAGGCGAACAAAGTGTTAGGTTTTATAGCTCGAAATTTTGAGTACAAATCGCGCGATATTATAGTTCCTCTTTATAAATCATTAGTTAGACCCCATTTGGAGTACGCGGTCCAATTTTGCAATCCGCATATGCGCAAAGATATAGACAAAATCGAAAGAGTTCAAAGACGAGCAACTAAGATGATTCCGTCGCTTAGGTCAAAGTCGTACGAGGATAGGCTTAAGGAGTTAAAATTGACTACACTCGAGACTAGGAGGCTAAGGGGTGATCTAATCAAGGTTTTCAAAATTATGAATGGGTTCGATAACGTAGATAGAGATAGCTTTTTCGAAATATCTCAATATAATAGGACTAGAAATAACGGGTGTAAGTTGACAAGTAGAAGGTTCGAGACAGCAGTTGCGAAAACTTTTTTACGCACAGAATAGTAAATAGCTGGAATAGTTTGCCGGTAGAAGTAATTAGTAGCACGTCTATAAACATGTTTAAAAATCGATTAGACGCATATGTTGATAGACTGGGTATAGTTTAATTAAGGTAGTCAAATTAAGGCTTTGTGGTGATAGATCCCACAGCTCAACACAAGTGTTGTGGGATATAGGGAGGCAGCATCTTGGGTTAGGGGATACTCTCTGTCCTTACACACCCCATTTAAAGAGATTCCTCTGCCGAGCGGTGCCCCCCATAGTACTGTGAGGTATTGAAAAACTCATGAACTTCACTTGCCCCACAAACACCTTGAAATGGGAGACCCAAAATGGATGCACACACATTTCCACATTACTGTACAGTCTTTACAGCCACACCTACACTTTTCCTCCTAAGTATATATATTGTAATGTATATGGTTGTAAATTTTGACTTGGTCCGCAATCGATATGGACCGTGACTTATTTTTGGTTGGCAAGGCACTGGTATTGATGGATACCGTAATGAAATTGACTGGATTCTTTGGATCTGATATATTTGCATGTCGGTTATAAATAGATATAGAGTGTAACATATTTGTGGATAGTAGTCTATTATAACTTGATCCTCTGGATCCAGAGATTCTATCTTAGTTTTAAATCGATAATTAATTAGTTTTAAATTGATAATTATTATTTAGTTTGGTAAAAATTGGTCGTTGCCAATGTACAGGCAGTTTTTACATAAATTTCTTATGTTCTTGTGGTTCGGAACCCACGTAAAATTGTAGGTCCCCTCCGCCACCACGGGGGACATACACAATACACAATTACGAACACAGTTAGGTAGACCAGCCATGAGTGGATCCTTGGGTCTTTGTTGGTCTGAAACATTATAACATTACATTATATATATATATATATATATATATATATATACGTTTTTCTTTTTCCTTGTGGGTTTGCATCATTCATTCATTCATTTCACGTGTTTAAGTGTGAAATTCATCCCATATATATATATATATATATAATATATATATATATATATATATTATATATATATATATATATATATATATATATATATATATATATCGGGTCGGCAAAAAAAAAAGGGAGACCTCGAACTTTGGCTGTAAAATCCAAAGTTATGGTCAGATTTCAATATTTTTTTCACACCCCACACCTAAGTAAATTTCCTATATGGTGAGCGGATTTCAAAGAAAACTAATGAAAATTACGGATTTATTGAACATTTCTTTATGCCACTTTCTTTATGCCAGCTTTGGGACAGGATCTAGAAATACGCAGCACGGTTTTAGGCGAAACAAATCTTGCTTAACTAATCTTTTAGAATTTTTCCAAAGCGTGGTTGACGTTTACGATAGACATCGGGCGGTTGATGTAGTGTATTTAGATTTTCAAAAAGCGTTTGACACCGTGCCGCACAAAAGACTCATTTAAAAAAACTAAGGCTCATGGAATCAGGGGTGTAGTAATAAATTGGCTAGAAGAGTGGTTGCGAGGTAGGTTCCCTAGATCCTGTCCCAAAGCTGGATCCTATCTGCTTTGCAGATAGCTGGTGAGGGAAGCTATATTTTTGGGACCTCTTTGCGAGTGACCCGTTGCCCACGTCGGGCTAGCATCATGAAAAAGAAAAAAACTATAGTATTTGTCATTTACCATTACTTATTCGGACTATAGTGGATTTAATTTTCCTAGAAGAGTTCCTTGTTCCATGCAGTCTGTGTGTATCATAAAAAACCTCAGGGAACCATTCTGAGTTCATTCCCATATATATATATATATATATATATATATTTTTTTTTTTTTTTTTTTTTTTTAAGGTCATATTTTTAATTAAATTTTTAATTTTATGAAAGAATTTTAAACAAAAAATTAAAAATCTTAAAAATAATACAAACCCAGTTGTTCATCCTTCTACACAATAAAAAAATTGGTTGGTGGATAAATGGGTACACTGGTATCTTAATGGTTAAGACGCTGGGTTACTGATCGGGAGGTCGTGAGATCGAGTCCGGGCGAGGACTTTGTAAGTTCTGACCGCCCGTGGTGGGGCGTGGTTCGGATTCCACGTTAAACTGTATGTCTAAGGTGGAGTGACAAGCTTGACCTTCGTCAGAATGAACAATTCGGGCGGAAGGAAAACCAAGGTTATAAAGGTAAGGAAACATCCCTGTCCTACATCCCCAGGGAAGTGAGGGTTACGTACCCCAGCCTAGGGTACCTAGGCCAGAGTTAATTAAAAGGGAGTGGCCGGCCCGCCGCTTCGTCTCAACGTGAAATACAGAAAAGACAACTGCCCATGTTTCTAGGCAATGCTGGGGTTCGAACCCACAACTCAGCCGAACCCTAATCGATCGAGCCACGAGACGCTCTATTAAAACTAAATAACAGAGCTAAAATAACCTATTATTTCGACCTATAACAACAGTGCCTTCCTCAAGGTAATAATTGTGTATTCTTTTATAATTTAATTTATATATTTGTTCACATTACTGTAAGTATTCTATTACTGTACAATGTCATTTCAGTACTGTTTCAATAAATTAATTTTTACAATGCACTGTAATATGGATCGAAATGCATTACTGTACACTTAAATTACGTTAAAAATATCTCTCTCTCTCTCTACAATGAATATAAAAAATTTTTCATATAATAAAAATATTTTTAGGGACCATGTATTTAAGTACCAAAAATTTCCCTACAATATTTATTACTTGCATTGGGGAAGTACTATATATAAAAGTACTGTATATAAATAGTACCTCATATAAAATTACCGTGTATAGAAAGTACCGTGTAGAGAAAGTACCGTGTATAAAACTACTTATATAAAAACTACCGTATTTACAAAGTACCACATATAAAAAGTACCATATATACAAAGTACCATAAATAGAAAGTATCGTATATAAAAGTACTGCATATAAAAGTACTGCATATAAAAGTACTATATATAAAAAGTACCGTATATAGAAACTACTGTGTATAAAGTACTGTATATAACGATTACCGTGTCTATAAAAGTACCGTACCATATATAAAAAAAAATGCCACAATTTTGTCAATAATATGCACAGCATATTAAAAAAAGTAGAAAGATATAGAAATAAAATATAAATCTTTACAGAAAATATAGTAACAACATTGACAGCACTATGTCAGATATTAAACAAGACTTATAACAACATATATTAAAAGAATATAAAAATATACCTGAAATATATTTATAGCTCTATATCATCAAAATGCAATGCTTCCAACTATGCATGTAAAGTATGCACGCAATCTGACTTCATTTGTGAATCTATGAAATAATGTTTTCTGTTTATTCAGAATTAAAATATCAACATGTTCATAATTATTAAAGTATTAAAAAACAGAGGCAAACTTCAACTACATTAAATGCTTAAACTAGTTACAGTATCAAATAAGACTAGAGTCTCTAAATGTGATACGTGGATCCATATCGCTTTAGATAGTTTTAAAAACAGGAGTACAACTGTATCAAATTCTCCGAGATTGGGATAAAAATTGAGATGAAAAATTTATTTTTTTACCTTTCCAGAAGTGTTCTTAAGTCTCAGTTTTGGTTTTGAATTCTAGACCTTTTCAAAATCGGGCGGAATTTTATTTTTCCTATCGTTGTCACACCCGAACTGATTTTGAAAACTCGCGTTTGATTTTCAGTTCTAAAATTTTGTGTTTTGACACTTGACACTTGGGATCTAGCTTTTCCAGAGCTAGACCGACTATCTTGGCCCGCAAATCTGGTATGAAATTTTCTTTTCCCGGACTTTGAACGCGAATTTGAATTTTCACTTTTTTCAGATTTTACTCTGAAACTGGTATGGAGTACGCCACTTCTCAAACTTTTCTCAGCGTTTGAAGAATGACGGTTATTTTGCATCCTGATGTTGAGTTTTATTTTCCCTTCATTAAAGTTAGATACGTTTACATTTTCAGTTGAAAATTTTGGGTGAAACCTTACTTCACTATCAGCTTCCTTTTCTCCTAAAGTGGATGTTTGCTGATAAGAACGTTGTCCTTGGGATTTTAACTCAGCTCTTTTGTTATCGGAGGATTCAGAATAAAGCGTTATCCTACCACCGGATATTCTTTCTTGCGAATTCGGTCTTTGCTCATGGAAGTCTGACTCAGATCTTCTATCATCTAAAACCTCCGGATGGACATTTATTCTATTACGCGATTTCTTTTCTTTGGAATTAGAAGTTTGCTCATAAGACCTTTGCCCTTGGGATTTTGAGCGAGATCTATCACCGGAAAATTCAGAATGAGCCTTTATTCTACTACCAGACTGCCTTTCTTCCGAATTTGATCTTTGCTCTTGGAAACCTGATTCAGATCTTCTGTCATTGGAAAACTTTCGATGAAACTTTATTCTACCACCCGATTTATTTTCCTCTGAACTAGATGCTTGCTGATAAAACCTTTGACCTTGGGATTTTGACTTAGACCTTTCGTCGTTCGATGGCTCAGAATGAAACCTTATTTCATCACCAGATTTCTTTTCTTCCGAATTCGATCTTTGCTTATGGAAGTCCGATTGAGATCTTTTTCCATCGGAAAACTTAGGATGAAACTTTATTCTATCACCCGATGTGTCTTCTTCTGAACTAGATGTTTCCTCATAAGACAGTTGTTCATGGGATTTTGAATGAAACCTTATTCTATCATCAAATTCTTTTTCTCCGAATTTGATCTTTGCTCATGGAAACCTGATTCAGATCTTCTGTCATTGGAAAACTTTCGATGAAACTTTATTCTACCACCCGATTTATTTTCCTCTGAACTAGATGCTTGCTGATAAAACCTTTGACCTTGGGATTTTGACTTAGACCTTTCGTCGTTCGATGGCTCAGAATGAAACCTTATTTCATCACCAGATTTCTTTTCTTCCGAATTCGATCTTTGCTTATGGAAGTCCGATTGAGATCTTTTTCCATCGGAAAACTTAGGATGAAACTTTATTCTATCACCCGATGTGTCTTCTTCTGAACTAGATTTTCCTCATAAGACAGTTGTTCATGGGATTTTGAATGAAACCTTATTCTATCATCAAATTTCTTTTTCTCCGAATTTGATCTTTGCTCATGGAAACCTGATTCAGATCTTCTGTCATTGGAAAACTTTCGATGAAACTTTATTCTACCACCCGATTTATTTTCCTCTGAACTAGATGCTTGCTGATAAAACCTTTGACCTTGGGATTTTGACTTAGACCTTTCGTCGTTCGATGGCTCAGAATGAAACCTTATTTCATCACCAGATTTCTTTTCTTCCGAATTCGATCTTTGCTTATGGAAGTCCGATTGAGATCTTTTGCCATTGGAAAACTTAGGATGAAACTTTATTCTATCACCCGATGTGTCTTCTTCTGAACTAGATGTTTCCTCATAAGACAGTTGTTCATGGGATTTTGAATGAAACCCTGTTCTATCATCAGATTTCTTTTTCTCCGAATTTGATCTTTGCTCATGGAAATCTGAGTCAGATTTCCTCTCATCAGAAAACTTTGAATGTACCTTTATTCTACCGCCCGAGTGGTTTTCTTCTGGACTAGATGTCTGCTCATAGGCCCGTTGCTCATGGGAACTTGACTTTGATCTTCTATCATCAGAGAACTCAGAATGAAACGTATATCTACCACTAGATTGGTTTTCTTCTGACCTGGATGTTCGACCACGGAAATCTGATGAAAATTCTTCATCATCGGAAAACTTTCGATGGAACTTTATCCCACCATCCGATTTCTTTTCCTCTGAACTAGATGTTCGATGATATGACCTTTGAACTTGGGATTTTGATCTAGATCTTTCGTCATTGGATGACTTACTCTTAGAATAAAATTCTATTCTACCACCAGATTTTCTTTCTTCCGAATTCGATCCTTGGTCGTGGGAGTTTGAGTCAAATTTTTCATCAGAAAATTTTGAATGGAACTTTAGTCCACTACCCGACTGGTTTTCTTTCGAACGAGATGTTTGCTGATAAGACAGTTGCTCTTGGGATTTTGACCGAGATCTTCTATCATCAGAGGAATCAGAGTGAAATTTTATTCCACCACCAGATTTCCTTTCTTCCGAATTCGATCGCTGGTCATGGAAGCCTGATCCAAATCTTCTCTCATCGGAAAACGTTGGATGACTATTTATTTTACTCGTTGATTTGTTTTTTCTTGAATTGGATGTTTGCTTACGGAACTCTGATGAAAATTCTTCATCACTGGAAAACTTTCGATGAAACTTTACCCGACCACGCGATTTCTTTTCCTCGGAACTAGATGTTCGGTGATAAGACCTTTGACCTTGCGATTTAGACCTAGATCTTTTGTCATTGGATGACTCAGAATGAAACCTTATTCTACCACCAGATTTCTTTCTTCCGAATTTGATCTTTGATCATAAAAGCCTGATTGAGATCTTCTGTCATCAGAAAACTTTGAATGTACCTTTATTCTACCACCCGATTGGTTTTTCTTCAGAACTAGATGTCTGCTCATAAGACCGATGCTCTTGGGAATTTGACTTTGATCTTCTATCATCAGAGAACTCAGAATGAAACGTATATCTACCACTAGGTTGGTTTTCTTCTGACCTGGATGTTCGACCACGGAAATCTGATGAAAATTCTTCATCATCGGAAAACTTTCGATGGAACTTTATCCCACCATTCGATTTCTTTTCCTCTGAACTAGATGTTCGCTGATAAGACCTTTGACCTTGGGATTTTGACTTGGATCTTTTGTCAATGGATGACTCAGAATGAAACCTTATTTTCCCAACAGATTCCACTTCTTCCAAATTCGATCTTTGATCATAAAAGCCTGATTGAGATCTTCTGTCATCGGAAATCTTAGGATGGAACTTTATTCTACCACCCAATTTCTTTTCCTCTGAACTAGATGTTTGCTGATATGAACTTTGCCCTTGGAATTTTGACTTAGATCTTTTGTCATCGGATGATTCAGAATAAAACCCTATCCTACCACCAGATTTTCTTTCTTGTGATTCTGACTGAGATCTGTCTTCGAAGAAATCGGAATGAAACCTCATTCTCCGATCCGGTCTCTTTTCTTGTGAACTGGATGTTTGCCGGTAGAACTCTGACTGGGATCTTTTGTCGTCGGAAAACATGGGTTGGAATTTAATTTTCTTTATTTCTACATTTTCATTTTGTTGAGTTTGTTCAACGTTAAAGGAGTGGGGTAGTCTTTCATCAGAATTGGAAATTATTTTTGTAAGCTGGTTGTAGTTTCTTTCCGACCTTTTGTGAGAATCATCTGAAGATTCTTTCCCTCCATTTTTATTTTTGACGAAAGCTATAATTTTTGTACCGGAATTGTAGTTTAATCCCAAGCGTCTTAAAGTTTCTAATATAAACGCCCTGTTTCTTAAATAAGTTTCAGTTGCAGACGAAGTTTTAGGACTAGAAACCCCATTTTGACTTCCTTGATTGAGACTACTGAGCTGATTTGCTGTAGAAGTAGATAATTGATTAATGAAACTAGATCTAAATCTCCCGCTTTGATCTCCGTTCTGAATCCTATTCTCATTTCCTTGACTTCTAGTTTGATTATAAAGATTTAATCCTAAGTGACGCAGAATTCCTTGATTTTGACTTCCTGAATTAGATCCAGACACTTGTCTAGGAATGTATATTCCATAATTATGAAGTGCTTGATTTTCACCGAGTTGTGACTGTCCAGGATATTCACCTCGAATTTTGTTTCCTTGACTTATACTGCTAAACTTATTTACTGAAGTAGAAGTAACTACTGGACTGCTAAAATTAGGCCTGATGCTTTTGCCTTGAATTTCATGATTTCCATTTTCAACGTTGTTCTCACTTCCTTGACCTCTTGTGTGGGCATTAAACTTGTATTCCAAGTTTTGTCTTCCATTACTCTGGTCTTGTCTTTGACCTCCTTGAATTCTTTTTTCACTAAGAATTCTTTGATTTCGACCTGGCTTCCGCTTTGATTTCCTGAACTGATTCCAGTCTCTTGTCGGTAAATGTACAGTCTATTATTCTTTAGCTCCTCATTCCCACTTACTTTTGGATGTTCAAGATATTCATTTTTAATTTTATTTTTTTTACTTCCTCTTTGAATTTGACCCACAGAATGGATAGGAGAAATATATTCAGTGCTTTGAATTCTGTGAATTTCGCTATGATTTTCTGAACGAAAATCAGTCCCTTGATTAGCGAAATTAAATTCAGAACGTCCGCTTTGAGATCCGTTTTCAGTTTCTAAATTGTTGGTTCCTTGACCATTGAAATTTAATTTTACACCTATACTTTTGTATATTTGAGTTCTTTTTTCATTTTTTAAACTAAATTCCGCTCCTTGATTGTTGTAATTAGTACTTAGTTGTAGACTTTGATTTTCTAAACTCGAATCAATTTCTTGATTGTTGGTATTAGATCTAAAGCTTTCGCTTTGAGTTTCTTGGCTTTGATTTCCTAAACTGTCGATTTCTTGATTGTTAAAATTAAATTGTAAACTTTGGCTTTGCTGCCCGTGAGTTTTCTTTTGATTTTCTAACTGGAAATCTGTTGCTGGAGTAGTAAAACTGGAACTAAATCTTACGCTTTGAATTTCTAAATTAGAATCAGTTTTTTGACTGTGGCTATTAAAACCAAATCTTCCGCTTTGAGCCCCTTGAGTGCCTTTTTGATTTTCTAAACGAAACTCAGTTTCTCGGCTATAGGTATTAGACCCAAACCTTCCACTTTGAGTTGTTCTACTACTGTGTTGGTATCCCAAGTCGTCACTCTCTTCACTTTTAGAATTAAACTGAAAACTTTGGCCTCGAGTTCCGTGAGTTTGTTTTAGGTTTTCTGAACTAACATCCGTCCTTTGAAATTGATTAAATCTTACTCTTTGATTTTCTAAACTAGAATCAGTGTCTTGACTGTATAAAGTAGACTCAAAACTTTCATTTTGAATTCCTCTACCATTATTTTGATGTTCCAAACTGTCGCTCTCTTCCCTGCCAAAATGAAATTGAAAACTTTGGCTTTGGGTTCCGTAAGATTGTTTTTGGTTTTCTGAACTGACATCCGTTCCTTGAATATTGAAATTAGAGCTAAACCTTATGTTTTGATTTTCTGGACTAGAATCATTTTCTTGACTGTGGATACTGGATTCAAAACTTCCGCCTTGAATTCCTCTGCCATTATTTTGATCTTCCAAGCTGTCTCTTTCTTCAGTACCGAAATTAAATTGAAAACTTTGTCTTTGAGTACCGTGAGTTTGTTTTTGGTTTTCTGAACTAAAGTCTGCTCCTTGCCCATTGAAATTAGAATTAAACTTTATGTTTTGATTTCCTAATCCAGAATTAGTTTCTTTACTCTGTAAATTAGATTCAAAACTTTCGCTCTGCTTTTTCAAACTGTAATCGGTTCCTTGAAAATTGTGATTAGATTCAAAACTTCCGCTCTGATTTTCCAAACTGTAATCGGTTTCTCGGAAATTGTAATTAGATTCAAAACTTTTGCTCTGATCTTCTAAATTGTAATCGGTTCCTTGAAAATTGTAATTAGATTCGAAACTTTCGCTCTGATTTTCTAAACTGTAATCGGTTTCTTGAGAATTATAATTAGATTCAAAACTTTCGCTCTGCTTTTTCAAACTGTAATCGGTTTCTTGAGAATTGTATTTAGATTCAAAACTTTCGCTCTGATTTTCTAAATTGTAATCGGTTCCTTGAAAATTGTAGTTAGATTCAAAACTTTCGCTCTGATCTTCTAAATTGTAATCGATTCCTTGAGAATTGTAATTAGATTCAAAACTCTCGCTCTGATTTTCTAAATTGTAGTCGGTTCCTTGAAAATTGTAATTAGATTCAAAACGTTCGCTCTGATCTTCTAAAGTGTAATCGGTTCCTTGAAAATTGTAATTAGATTCAAAACTTTCGCTCTGATTTTCTAAACTGTAATCGGTTTCTTGAGAATTGTAATTAGATTCAAAACTTTCGCTCAGATTTTTTAAATTGTAATCGGTTCCTTGAAAATTGTAGTTAGATTCAAAATTTTCGCTCTGATCTTTTAAATTGTAATCGGGTCTTTGAAAACTGTAATTAGATTCAAAACTTTCGCTCTGCTTTTTCAAACTGTAATCGGTTTCTTGAGAATTGTAATTAGATTCAAAATTTTCGCTCAGATTTTCTAAATTGTAAGCGGGTCCTTGAAAATTGTAGTTAGATTTAAAACTTTCGCTCTGATCTTTTAAATTGTAATCGGGTCCTTGAAAACTGTGATTAGATTCAAAACTTTCGCTCAGATTTTCTAAATTGTAATCGGTTCCTTGAAAATTGTAGTTAGATTTGAAACTTTCGCTCTGAGCTTTTAAATTGTAATCGGGTCCTTGAAAATTGTAATTAGATTCAAAACTTTCGCTCTGATTTTCTAAACTGTAATCGGTTTCTTGAGAATTGTAATTAGATTCAAAACTTTCGCTCGGATTTTCTAAATTGTAATCGGGTCCTTGAAAATTGTAGTTAGATTTAAAACTTTCGCTCTGATCTTTTAAATTGTAATCGGGTCCTTGAAAACTGTGATTAGATTCAAAACTTTCGCTCAGATTTTCTAAATTGTAATCGGTTCCTTGAAAATTGTAGTTAGATTTGAAACTTTCGCTCTGATCTTTTAAATTGTAATCAGGTCCTTGAAAATTGTAATTAGATTCAAAACTTTCGCTCAGATTTTCTAAATTGTAATCGGTTCCTTGAAAATTGTAGTTAGATTCAATTCTTTCGCTCTGATCTTTTAAATTGTAATCGGTTTCTTGTAAATTGTAATTAGATTCAAAACTTTCGCTCTGATTTTCTAAACTGTAATCGGTTTCTTGAGAATTGTAATTAGATTCAAAACTTTCGCTCTGATCTTTTAAATTGTAATCTGTTCCTTGAAAATTGTAATTAGATTTAAGACTTCCGCTCTGATTTTCTAAAATTTTAAAATCAGTTTCTCTTCTACTGAAATTAGATATAAGACGTCCACTTTTGTGTCCTCGACTTCCATAAAGATTTCTTGAGCTCAAATAAGACTGAGGGATAACATCTGCATGTTGCGCGTACCTTACATTAGCAACAAACCCCGAGTTTCCTCGGACATAATAATTTACAGTTTTGTTCTTACCATCAGGAAGGAGAACATAATAAACTCCTTCTGTATTGTCGCCGTCGCGCAACTCCTTATGACCGTAGTAATTTCTGTAGTAAGTATCATCTACAGACCACGAGAAGTTGTATCTAGGACGAGTCTGAAAGCAAATAAAAACAGTTAGTCTCTTTGATATTTATGTAAAGAGATTTCGCCCACTTTAGTTATCAATAAAGTTTTTTTCGGTTTAAATCCTATAAATGAAGAAATTCTAAAAGCTAATTAGTGTACATTGATCAAAAAAACTTTCTCACATTCATAAGTGAAATCCTCTCCTACATTTAGGTGAGTATTGATGATTAAAGATACGAAAATGCAACGTCATTTCTCGGTGTTCTTGGCAGTTAGGTCTCACCTGCAAAAATCCGTGGGAACTCGCGTGCTATATATATATATATGAGATACACACCCACAAGGAAACATGAACAGCTATTTCAAGGTCTTTCGTGTATTTAGCAACACACTCATCAGGTAATGAAGGGACAAGGCAAAAAGCAGCGTCAACAAAATAGTTAGGAAGGATTATCAAAATATTAACAAGTACTTACTAAATACATAAAAAATTAGAATCGTTTTCCATTTTTCCTTGTGGGTGTGTATCACTTATTAGTTTCACGTGTTTAACCCTATATGGACAAAATTTTCTGTAGGGCTGTTATAAATATGTGTGTATGAAAAGTTAGAAATTTGTAACAGTTGTTCATATTGAGTTAATTGTGAAATTCATAACTCATATATACTTCAATGACCTCACTGAAGTTTCGGTGTTGGTCTCTCTCTCTCTTCTTGTGCGGCTTCAAACAAATATTAAATGCACTTGTCCGAAATCAATTTTTAAAAACTAAAAAAGTAGGGAAACGCGAAACAGTACTTTTGGTAACTTACTTTTATTTACAGCGGTGCTCATAAGTATTTGTATAGCATACCTAATTTTAGTGTGCAGTTATAACCAATATGCGCAGTAATAATTTAAATTTGTGCAGTGATGAATTGAAAATCTATGCAGTGATATAATTAGGTTCTATATCCGATATAGAACCTAATTTATCACTGCACAAATTTAAATTATTACTGCGCATATTGGTTATTACTGCACACTAAAACTAGGTATGTCGTATAGAGAAATATTTCAATTATATCGTTCTTATCCTTATCGTTCGTTTGTAAAATTTTAAAAATATAAAAATTAGTTTAACCAACCGCCGCGATTCTCGGAATGTAAGTTACTTCGAAAAACTCCACATATGGATTTGGCATCACATGGTTGCTGTACATCGACGATGTTTTGTGTATCTGGCTCATGAGGCGTGACCTGGATGACTTTCTCGTTCAGTTAAATAAGCGAGTCTCCTCCATTAAGTTTACTTTAGAAGTGGAACAAGACAACTCAATCTCGTTTTTGGATGTGCGTGTACATAAGGAAAGCCCAAGTTTTAAGTTTAGCATTTATCGGAAAAAACAAACAATTTATCCTACGTATACTTTTACTCCGGACATGACACCCCTATCAAGAAAGTCATATTTTCTTCAATGTTTCTCCGTGCTCTTAGATCGTCAGTTCGGAATACATGGATGTTGAGTTAGAAAAATCAACAATATTGGAAGCGATTTGTACTACCCACCTGCATTTTTTGTGAATCTTGTCTTAACAAGGCAAAACGAATCTTCTATCGTGTGGTAAATAACCCTCGCACTTTGTCGAAGAATATTTTAGTACTTCCATTTTTCTCAGGCTTTTTAGGCATTGCTAATGTACTTAAACTTTTGAACATTAATGCAGTACCAGGTGTGTGTTTGTGAAGTAACGCGAGGAAGAGACAAATCTGATTGGAATTATATTAACGCAAGTGAACATGTACAAGTAATATTTATTGCATGAACTTTATAACAGTTGTATATTCGATAGTAAGGTTTATAAGAGGTGTTGAAAATGTTTTTAAAAGTTAAAAAACAAGTTTGAAACAAGTTGAAACCAGTTTAAACCAGTTCAAATTAGATTTGTCTCTTCACTTGCGTTACTTTACACACACACACCCTGTATTTTCATATGACAATATTATGAAAAATGTCATAATAAAGAATAGTCCTACCAATAATTCAGGCATTACACTAGGTAACAAAATTTGAAAAAATTTCTGTTTATTGTGATTTTTCTGTCGTTTCTTAATGATTTCGGGGCGCTGATTCCAAAAATGATATTGGTTTTGCTCTATCATCAACCGTTTCAAAAATATAGGTTATCACACTTTTCATATGGCAAAGTATATAAAGAAGGCTAACATAAATATTTTCTGAAAATAAAAACACTATTGGAAATTAAGGTTTACTGAGCCAAAATTGTTTGACAAACCCAAAATGGTGCAAAGGATATAATATATATCATGAGGAGAACCGATAAGAGAATAACAAGCCTCGTTATGCAGTGTGCGTTCCTTAAAAATGCACTGAAGAACGCGACTTCCGCGTATGAACATTTTATCCTTTCTGATCAGCGACCATACGTAGTCTCCCATCATGGAAGCATCCCAATGGCCCTGGTACCTTTTCTCCATCGTTTGAATATCTTAATGGAATCTTTCGCCATGTTCTTCACTCACATCGCCCAGGTTATCACGAAAAAAGTCTAGATGTGAATGCAGATAGTGTAATTTTAAAGACATACGGCACCCCATTTTGCCATAGCACTTAATCAAGTTTGACACAAACTCCTTATAGTTTGGTGCTTTATGGTTGCCTAAAAACCCACGAACCACATCACGAAAAGCACACCAAGCCTCTTTTTCGATCGGAGTCATCTTGGCTTCAAGGTTCTTTGAATACAACAGCGCCTTGACTTGTGGTCCTACAAAGATGCCAGCCTTGACTTTGGCCTCAGAGAGTTTAGGGAACATGACCCGAATCTGTTGGGAAACTTCCCCTCCAAAATCTAACGCAGTTACAAACTGCTTAATTAGACCCAACTTAATATGGAGAGGTGGTAGCAGAACTATGTCAGGCTTCACAAGAGGTTCCCTGAGTACATTGTACTTTCTTGGTTGCAATCCTTCACGTGGAGGCCACTGAACTGTTTTATAGTGCTCAGTTGAAGCCCTGCTATCCCACAGGCAAAGAAAACATGAATATTTAGTAAACCCTCCTTGTAAACCTAACAGGAAACCAATCATTTTGAAATCACCACACACGTCCCAGTTATATTGTTCATACCTGATTTCAGTGAGCAGTTGTTTGACATTTTCATAGTCCTCTTTCATTTGAACAGAATGTGCAACTGGTATAGATGGATATTTGTTCTCATTGTGGAGTAGAACAGCTTTTAAACTCCGAATTGAGCTGTCAGTAAACAGGCGCCACTCTGAGGGTATATGTATTAACCCAATAGCTGTGAATAGACCATTAACCTCGCTGCAATAACAGAGAGAGCCATTGACATCGTAGAACCTTGCAAACTCTTCATGCCGCTTTCGGTATACAGTGTTCTTGCAGTCTTCTCCAAGCAAATTCCACTCTTTGAGTCTGGAGGTCAGAAGTTCAGACCCTGATTTCGTCAGACCCAAATCTCTAATTAAGTCGTCCAATTCCCTCTGATTTGGAAAGTGAGGGTTTGTACTGAAAGTTACTGTATATTCTTCATCATGACTGTCCTCACCAGCCGACATCTCAGATGAGTTAGCTGCATCCTCATTTTCAACCTGCAAAGCAAAGAAACAAAATATAGGTATAGCTATATATATAGAAGAGCATCAGCACTAAGAAAAATTGACACATAATGACCCACAGTCTGTAAATACAGAAGGTAAAGTAATGGATAGATACCTGTTCTGGTGGACGTGGTATTGGAAGACCTTCGCCATGTGGTACAGGAGCTATGGACGACGCTATGCTTGGATACTGAAGAGGCTGCCTTCCTTTAACTTTCCTGTACTTAGAAACATCTACCATGCAGTAGTAGCAATCGTCGTGGTAGCTCTTTGGTTCTCTCCATATTCTGGGTACCGCAAAGGGCATTGCCTTGCGTATTCCCCGCAGCCCCCTTCAAGTGTGGAGCGGCAGCTTCCACAGATCACATGGGGTGCCCAGGGCTTATCTTGGTCA
Organism: Bathynomus jamesi; assembly: GCA_023014485.1. NCBI lineage: Eukaryota > Metazoa > Arthropoda > Malacostraca > Isopoda > Cirolanidae > Bathynomus > Bathynomus jamesi. The sequence continues at coordinate 134,745 of JAJOZX010009880.1, read as the reverse complement.
CCCATAGGCATACCAAAATAGAGCTGATACGTGATCCAGAACTTGGTGCCTTTCACAATCTTGTGCGATACTTGCTTGGGGCCTATGTAATACTCACAAACGTAGCAGAATATATCCGGCGAGTGTTTACAAGCTCTAGTTGCCATTCTCTTTACCAAACTGTACTACATTAATCATAACCTGCAGATATAGAGAGAAGAGTTATTAAATCTGCACCAGATTAGAGATTCCAGAAAAAAGATGTATTCACAACACTGAAATAATGTTCGCAATAAAAAAGGATCGATAACACTCAAATCGTCAGCACAGAGAAGCACAGAAACACAGTACCTCAGTGCTGGTAACCATCAGACAAACAACCTGCTTTCTTTGTGTGCTCACACTTACTGACTTCTCAGACTCTGCGTTCTTTATATAGCACAGTGGAAGTTTTGGGCAATTTCTAGAGCAAGAAACTGTCAACGAACATCCGGATTGTTTTCAACAATTCCTGATTATTCTGATATTGCTGCGCCCATAATAACATTATACTGGTAAAACATGAAAAATGGATTATCTCTGAAACCATTGATGATACACGCAAATCAAGGCCAGATTTGGACTCAGCGCCCACAAATGCATATAAAACATAAAAAAATTCTATATAAACAGAATCAGTGTTACACAGTGTTATCTATAATTTGGTTGTCAACAATGTGACTTCTTTTACACTGGACAGACGAGAAAAGACTTGAACACGCGTCTAAAACGAATCCAGGACAAAAACTCACTGGACAAAAACTCACCTTATCTTTGTAGATAATTACTCTTCATCTTTTAAATTGTTCTGTTTTAACCAAATCGGTATACTAATGTAGTTTTGGTCACTGATTTCAAAAATAACTTTCTTTTTTGGAGAAATGAAAAACAAACATGTTAGAGCACTTTAAATAATTAATGTGTTTTTAACGAAAATATCATGACAACCTAACCAGTCGTCAAGGGCGTACAGTTGATCTAACCGGGCATTCAACTGACCTAACCTGGCATTCAACTGACCTAACCGGGCATTCAATTGACCTAACTGGGCATTAATTTATAACGAAAGATTGGTAGGTTGGTGAAAAATTAATATTGGTTGGTTGGTTAAAAACAGAACAATTTGAAAGATGAACAATTTGAGAGATGAAGAGTAATTATCTACAATGAGTCTAAAATCTTGAGATCTTAAGATCTTAAGATCTAGACTAGAGTGTATGTATTTCGCAAAAACATTTGTCTGGTGAGTTTTTGTCCTCTTTTGCATTTAAGTGATGAGTTTTTGTCCGGTGAGTTTTTGTCCGGTGAGTTTTTGTCTGTGCCCCTGTAAAACAACATCACTATTCCGTTAGAAAGGGACAGTCGTCCAATGCCCTTTTTGTCCATTTGTCAGAGTTGTCCCATTGTATTGACTGGAGTAATTCCTCAGTTTTGTTTCACTCAAGCAACATTGTTAATAGAAACATTCTTGAGTCTACCATTATTCAACTTACAAACAATTTCAACCTTAGCCAGTGCCTTTTTTTCGCTCGATCCTGTTATTTTGAATTCATTCAGAACAGATTTTGATAAGAATGGCAAGGTGCTAAAACTCTGGTAGCTATTCTACATGAATTGTATGCTCCTCCTAAAATATTTCTGCACCAGTCATATTATTTTTGTTTTTCTCTTTGTGATCTATATATAGTCTCAATCTTGTGATTAATTTCAGTGTTCCGAGGATGTCATTAGACGAAAGCGCTTGAGCACAATTTCGTGTTTTATTTTCCTTCGTTGTTATTTTCATCATATATATATATATATATATAAGGAAAAGAAAACGAGAAAAACACGTATTTTAACAGCTGTACCCCTGAAAAATCTAATATGTACTCTGGTTGAAAACCCTTGTTTTAATGGATAATTTCATTGTGACTTCTGATCAATAACTGAAGGTGGCGATGGCTGGTGTCGTTGGAGGTAGTGAAGAACAACGTGTGGTATACCGAATTCGAGCAAATGCCTATCGAGAACTAGTGAAAGCAGGTGCAACTTTCATCAATAGGAAGTGGATCGCCCAAAAACTTTATCGTAATTAAAGATCGGTGGCTGACAATTGAAGGAAGGGCTACAACTCGTACTTTGCAGGAGAGCAAAGGCGTTGAGACTGAAAGCAGTAACAAAAGGCGACGAAGTTGCACTCAAATTGCCAAAATCATCTTGGAGAGGCGAAAGAAGGCTGTTGACTGCTCAGTGTTCAACGATATCGCATGAGGCAAGGACTGAAGCCTTTCAATGTGATCCCAGAGCCAATGATATCCCCAACAAACATTGAGAATCGACTTTGGTTTTGCGATTATCTGCGCCTGCGGGGTGAAGATGACTTCATGTACCTGGCACCAAGTAACGAATTTCTCGTTTTGACTGTCCGTCTGCCAAATTATCAAAATGACACAGTGTGGTTACTTTCCTTAGAAGATATTGAAGCCCATGAGCATTATCAACAGCTTTGCAAAAAACCTCGTTGCATTGAAATATTTATTTGCTTCATTGCTGTGAAAATGATGTGAGTGATAATAAAAAAGGCTCTTCATGAGATTGTGCATATTATCGGCAGACTATTCTTACAAAAAATGTCACCCCATTTCTTTCCGATCCACAAAATATAATAGACACCTTGAAAGTGGTTTATCTTGGTGATAGTGTCCTATGCCACTGTGCAAATGCCACCCAACAACTTCCGAGAGACTCTGGGATTGATTTCTTTAATCAGATTCACTGGCAAGGAAATTTGCCTGATCTGAATGTAGCAGAACACTTTGGAGCGATTTTCAAAGACCAAGTGGAAGATTTGATGCAAAAGGAACTTGGTCCTAACCGATATTCTCAAGAGGTTCTCCTTCAACACATTCAAACTATCTTCTAAGAACTTGAACATGCCAGAGATTTTTTATCATACCCTGAACGTCTGAGAGCTGTACGTGAGGGTAATGGCAAGCATACGAGATACTGATACGTTTTTATATTCAGTTTGAATAAAGCTTTCAAATGGTATACTATTTTTGTTGTATTTTTGTTTACTTTGGTATGTACCCCATAGCAAATGGTTAGGCACAACAAAGTAGTAGTAGTAGTAGTATGATTTTTGGTGTAGTTTTGTTTTCGGTAAATATACACTGACAAACCTGTGAAGATAAATTACCACTTATTTATTCTTGTCCTCTTCTCTTTAAGGTTTATTATTATACACACAAAAAAGATCTGCCTTTTCGCAGGACATATTTTTCAGACGTGTTTTTCCATGATTTTTGTAGGCTTTTTTGTTTTAAACACAAATTTTGCTCGAAATTATCGCTGATCCTGCCTTTTGAACAATTTTTTTTAAGGCATTGAGAACTTAACACTTACTTTAGGCTCATGAATCACTTACATTTTGAGTACAGCCTCACAAATTTGGTTTCACTGGCTTTGGATGTGAAGTCCAAAACTTTTATGGCTGTGTATTTTTGTAAATCTATGGAGTGATTTGCTTTTCCTTGATTTCACAAAAGAGTTAAAGTTTTGTACAAGCGTAGTCTGACTAGATACACCAAACTATTTATTATTTTTTAGTACAAACAACAGAAATTGTAACATAGCCGAAATTTTGTTTTTGTGTGCTGCCGACAAGAAGCATGCCGACAAGAGGCATGGCCAAATAAACTTTGATCTAAATATTTTGTAGTAAACGAACTTGTTCGATGTTTACATCAAACTATTCGCCACGACGTCCTCTATTTTTGATGCAAAGTGCGTGTGGTGTAGTTTCTTCTGATAAAAGCTATATCCTTCAGAAGAACCGTCCGCGAAGTACTAGTTGGGGTTAAATAAGATTTGACAAAAAAGTGTTGTATCGTCAAATTTAGAATGGAGAGAAAGACAGTAGAATAAAAAGAATTCTTAACAGCGAAATTCCAGTCAACAAATTTTATGTGTAGAATTCTAGAATATTAAAATTGAAAGAATTAAGCCTTAATATTATAACTCCAACTGACACTAAAACGTTGGCTAAAGCTACATAAAGCATGTTGGATGGGGATTGCAAATGAGCAAAAGAACGTAGCTGCACTGAAAATGGGGCATTTTCTTAATCCTTTCTGTGTTTTATACGTACTTGTATGAGGTGGCTACGGTTAGGTTACGTTACGTTAGGTGCAAAATGAACACTGAAAGGGTTAAAAATCTGTCAGATGGATAAACTTTGAACTCATCAGCCTCCTTAGACAAGTATCGGCAGTAGTAGAAAATTTTCAGAAAAATACATCTAATTTTGAACAGTTTTGTGCAGAAATAAACATATTCTAAACTTGTTCAAATTTTAACATGTGTGTCAAAATCTAATTAGAAATATTCAGGTATATTTTTGTATAGACTTTTTGCCCTCATTGAATTTGAAAGTAGAAATGATGATATAAATGGTTGTATATAATTAACAATATTTAAAATAAATTCTTTTAACACTTAAAATCAGCTGTTTAATTTTATAAACAGTAATAATTATTTGAACAAATAATTAATTTAAGATATGTAAATTTAAAAATAAATTAGTTACTCTTCCACCATAATTTAACGTATTGTTGTAACGTAATTTTGCAATTCTTATGTTTTGTATAATAATTCGGTTTTCTTTGAAAAGTTCTGAAATCAATTAACAACTTCGACGAGTTGTATTTGTGTATATTTATAGCTTATCATGTTATTAAGACAAATATTCAGTGCTGAATGGAAAGGATGTCTCATCTAATAATGAATATCATAACTGTCTTCAATCTCTCTTTCTTTTCTGTCGCTATTATAACGGACATTGCTCTTCTGAACACTCTAACTACATGCCTTCTTTAAGGAGAGCACGCAGCACCAGACTTTCGACATTTTCTAATTCCTTTTCTGTCCAACTCTCTAATGCAAGGATTAATCGATATTTTCAATCTTTCATCTACTTAACCTGTGTACTCTGGAACAAGCTTTCTCAATCCATCTTTACCCATATCTAAGACCTCCGATCTTTCAAACGCACAGCGTCCAGACACCTCGAAAACCCTGAACCTTGATTTTGGCTCTCTCCTTCTTCTATATGGGGGGAAGGCGCTTTTGCGGACATTCGCCCTTGGCCCCTCCTTCCTGCATAAAATATATATATATATATATATATTAGGGTGGCCCTTATTTTTCAACTTTTGAAATTACTTGCTCCCAACCCCTAATCTTCTTCCAATATATAAAAAAGTGCTCTGTGCAAAATCTCAGCTCAATTGGGCTATATTAAAGTGGCCCCCAAAGGCCCTAAAGTTTCAAAATTCACCGATAATTCACTAATCAACAGCCAAAATGTATCTTCGATGAAACCATCATTTCTTTAGTAATTCGACGTCGCTGAATCCGAAAATGACCTTCATTTTGCATGATTGTTTCGCGTTTAGAAGATACACGGGTGCCCTGTTTTCATTATTTCCCAATTGAAATGAATATATCATTGAAGCATAACATATGGCAACACTGTAGAATGTGCTCGTGGGCGCCGCATATATGCTGCATTACATGTGCAACTACATTACTTGAGTGGTACAATGGGAAACTGAGGTCAATGGGCTTCGGCATCCCCGTCGTGTGGAGGGAACAAAGTAACCACGTGGATGACTGTTTATTCTGCATGGTTCCGCCATTACGTGGAATTAGTAAGAAGAAAAAATGGACCCTCAAGTATCCTAATGTTCCATCCGCCATTCGACCTGTGCCCCATAACGAAGACATACCTGTGCCCAATCCTCCTACCTCCTCAGACACCCTCGATTTGGATGACGAAGAGCATCCTGTAACGAGTACAGATGAAGACATTGCACATCCCACAACATCACAAGATACCGACTTTGTGCCCAGTGAACTGTCTACAGAACCGCATAAAATCACCCAACACCAACTGAATGACCTCATCAGAGATTTGGACTTACCGAAGTCTAAGGCAGAATTGCTCGCCTCACGCCTTCAACAGTGGCATCTTCTTCATGATGATGTCCAAATATCCATGTACCGCACTAGGCAATCCACGTTGGAGACTTTCTTCATCAAACATGGTGACTTCGTGGTGTGTACAGATGATGTTGGTTTAATGAATGCTCTAAATATAACATACAGAGATGACGAATGGAGGTTGTTCATTGATGCCTCTAAGCTAAGCCTTAAGGCTGTACTACTTCATAACAAAAACGAAAAAGCTGCCATTCCAATTGGATATTCTGTCCACATGAATGAGACATATGAAAATATGCAATATCTGCTTCACCACATAAACTACAACGCTCACAAATGGAGCATATGTGATTTGAAAGTGGTTGGCATGTTACTTGGTCTCCAGCAGGGTTACACGAAGTACTGCTGCTTCCTTTGCGAGTGGGACAGCCGTGCTAGGTCACAGCATTATGAAAGGAAGGAATGGCCTCTAAGAGAACGTTTAGTGCCAGGTGTGAAAAACGTTTCGTGCGAGCCATTAGTAGAGCCAAGCAAAATACTTCTACCACCGTTACATATTAAGTTAGGGCTTATGAAAAATTTTGTGAAGGCACTCAATAAGGATGGAAAGGCATTTAAGTATCTTTTCCAGAAGTTCCCTCGACTCAGTGAGGCAAAAATCAAGGAAGGCATATTTGTTGGTCCTCATATACGAAATCTGATGAAAGATGAACATTTCGAGACACTTTTGGAGGGCGCAGAAAAAGAAGCTTGGGTCTCGTTCAAGTCAGTGTCGCAAAATTTCCTTGGAAACAACAGAGCTCCAAATGCAGATGAATTGGTGGATAATATGTTGAAGGCGTACCAAAGAATGGGATGTAACATGTCTCTAAAAATTCATTTCCTCCATTCCCATTTTGACTTTTTCCCGGCAAACCTTGGTGAAGTAAGTGACGAACATGGGGAACATTTTCATCAGCAGATTTCAGCTCTTGAGAAACGTTACCAGGGCAAGTGGAATTCATCTATGCTGGCTGATTTCTGCTGGTCAGTAATAAGAGACACTACACAGTCAGAGTACAAGAGACAGGCCAAGAGGAAACGACATTGAAGTGAGTGTGCTCCTTAAAATACATATATGTTGTGGGATAAATTTTTACCAGTACTTACACAATAATTACCATATCATCTTAAAAACGCGAACTAATTAAACAATTTCACTATCATTTTCAAAGTCAGCATGCAAAAATACATAAGAATCGGCTACTTTCATTAAAGATACAAAAAATTCCTTAAAATTTGTTGACCAGTGTAATGGGTATTTCTAATATAAAACCTTTATAATTCATTTGCAAACTTTGTTTTGAAAAATAATCACAAAGCATAATCGAAAGTGAATTTTATTTACAACAAATAATTACGCCGCTTATATAGGCCGCAGGCGCAGAACTTTCTAGAACCTTCCAGAAGCGGTTTTTTTACGCACTTATGATACTTTTCAATTTCCGTGAATATCTCGTCCAATTTTGGTTTTAAGTAAATAATGGTTATAACTAAATTTATTGTAAATTGAATTCTCTTTCGATCATATTCTATATTTCTTTCGAATAAAACACTGTAAAGAAGATAAAAACGATTTTATATGAAAAAATATCAATATTGTTAAAATCTGAAACTTTAGGGCCTTTGGGGGGGGGGGGGCCATCTTAATATTGTCTGATTGAGCTGAAATTTTACACAGAGCATTTTTACATGGATTAGAACAACTTTAGAGGTTGGGAGATGAAAAATATTTCATTTCAGAAAATCACATACAACTAAGGGCCACCCTAATATATATATATAAATGTGTTATATAATATTTAAATAATGATATATATTAATAAATGAATCACCATTTCAAACCTAATCAAGATTGTAAAATTTTTATAATCTAAAAAACGAACATATGAAAGTCCGTAACTTTACTAAACGTCGTAAGTGAAATGTAAGTACTGGTAAATATCTTGTCAATCTTAACAATATGTCATCCTATCATGAGACAACTTAAATAAAACCAGTCAAACTGAACACTTACCATGGATTTGCTCTTTCAAGTGGCATGTTTTTAATATCCAGTTGAAAGCAATACTACAGAAAAAAATTGTTCACTGAGGGAGCAGCAAAGCAAACTTAAATGGGTCCATTGCATTGGTCACGTTTACATTTTAATGTGTAACTAAAAATATAGAATATGGTTGGTTGTTCATTTATTGCTTATTTTGTAACTGTATTTCTACGCTTTGCTTCGTTAATTTCATTTTTCTACAGGAAGAAGGGGCCAAGGACGTATGCCCGCAAAAATGACTGCCCATAGAAACAGAAGAAGAGAGCCAAAATACAAATATTATTTTTAATAATTTTTTTAATTTTCAAAAGATTGTGTTGTGTTTAAGATGCATGTATGTGTAGTGAGGAATAGAGGGAGAAGCGTGTGTTTGAGAGCATGCTGGACTGCTCATAGGGTAGATGAGACACGGAGAAAGATCAGCTGAGGAGGACAGTGACAAGAGAAACGGGAGTTCCAGCACTCCCTGTCTCTTGCCTAATGTCTCCACCTCTCAAACAGGAGTACTTCCCTGGTCGATTGGTGTCTACAATCGCCTCCTCTTAATTGGCCTCATGATATGCTATTCTACATATAATTAATAACATTTTGAGAGTCTATCAGTCCACTCTTAAGCTTGAGGCTGGATCGACTAAAAGAGGAAAATTTACCTATAATATTTATATACATAAAACTATAATACGGCTAAGGGGTGGGGTTAGTAAATTACAATTTGAACTAAACTAGAGAGAGAGAGAGAGAGAGAGAGAGAGAGAGAGATTTACACGACGAAACAAAATGATCTAACCTAACCTAATTAAATTTGATTTAATCAAAACTAATTTAACCTAGCTTCATTTTCATTTACAAAGGTAATTATAAGAAGTTTTGTAGACCTTAAAATGTGAATAAAATGTACATTATATTTACATGGATAAAAACACTGTAATGGGTGTCTGTCGGGGTCTGTTTCTCGCTGTCCTCTTGGAACCGCCCATCGTAACGATGACCACTGTAACTCTGTTGACTGCAACTCGTCCCAGAAAGAACCAGGATCAATAAAATCTGAAAAATGTACCACAATGTACCACAGTTTAATAAAAAAGGTAGGTACTTTGGAAAGGACAATGAAAATTATACGTATCTGAAGTGAAATAAAAAGGACACAGAAAGGATGAGGGTACTTGTAGGTTATCCCCCCCCCCCTCCCCCCCAATTTTGACAGAATATTTTCGTTAAAAATAACGAAAATATTACGACTTAACCTAACCAATTATCAAGGGTGTACAGTTAATCTATTATTAATTATAACATTGTTTGTTTCTGGAATAGTATTTACTATTTACTAATAGATCAACTGTACGCCCTTGATAATTGGTTAGGTTAAGTCGTGATATTTTCGTTAGTTTTAACGGAAATATTCTGTCAAAATTGGTGAGGGGGGAGATAACCTACAAGTACCAAGATGAGTATCTAAAGTGTATTGGAAACGACATAGAAAGGACGTAGAGAGGACCAGTATCTAAAGTGTATTGGAAACAACATAGGAAGGACGCATTCCTGGAGTATATTAAATAGGAGATAGAAAGGACGGGGTAAAAGATGTGTATCTGAAGTACTTTGGAACGGACATTGGAAAAGACACGGCACGTGAATTTAACCCATATTAGAAAAGACACAAAATATATAAAAATAATTTACGTTTTGGTTCAATGTTTCAATTAATTTAAACATTAATTTGTGTATCGTTTAATATATATATATATATATATATATATATATATATTAGGGTGATGCAAAATAACTTATCATTTCAAAAACTTGAAGACACCCTCTAATTTTATTTAATTTAGTGTAAAAACTGAACATGCAAAATTTCAGCACAATTGAAGACATTTTAGAGGTTGCTACCATCCATTGAACATTTTGTATATTGTTATTTTTCAGTTTGTATTTATTGTACATTTATTTATTTTGCAGATTTCATCAAAAATGGTAGTCAGCAACATATAGCAGTCATAACAGACTCTGAACCTCTTTCCGTAAACCTTCTCATCCCTTTCATTGCTATAGACGCCGTGGCCGAACATTCTAGAATCATTTCTTTGCTGTGACATCACTGTGGCGGCCGCGTCAGTGTAAGTGCGGCGTCACTGACTCAGTATCTTTGCTGCCTTCGCTGAGAGTGGTTGTATAGCAGTTGCTGAGTTGCACTCATGGAGCGGCATACGCGTCACAAAACAGTTGTTTGGCTCATAGGACATCCTATAGAGTCCTTCAAAGAAACCCAGCTTCCATCTAAAAGGGAAACATTAGCATTGTTTATGAACTACAAGATCAATAAAAAGCAACAGGTGAAAACAGCGGCTTTGTTGACTGCTAGAGATGTTATGGATGTGTGGGAAAAGGCACGCATCCCAACAGTGTTGAAATGTCATGTCGTGGAGAGAGTAAAGAAACTTTTCAACGAGTGGGAGAAACTAAAGAAGAACAAAAAAATAATAAGAAGAAGCAATCACCTGCACTACTTCAAAAACAAGAGAGCTGGCAAAATGACTTGCAAGATCTGTTTGACATTGCACATGCAAGTGCTCTTGACATGATAAAGATAGATGAAGATCGTGAGTTTTTGATGCTGCAACGACAAAAAGGAAGAAAAGGCAAAATGTCTGGAGTGGATAAAGTTTTTTCACAAATGGAAGAGATTGCTAGAGAAAAGGAAACATTGCTTGAAAAGAAAAGAAAGAGGGAAACAGCCGTTTTCGAAGCAGCAGTGCTCTCAAGTTCAAGTCCTTCAAGTTTGAATGAAGATAGTTCAAAATCAGAAGAAGAATTTGTTGCTGACCCTCAGCAGCCATCAACTTCGAGACAAAGTAGATCAAAGTCTAAGAGTGCAAAGCTTATGGATTCTTCAATGCTTGTATCTCTTGATGCTGCAAAAGTAAGTGATAGAGCTGCTTCGGAAATCTTGATCCCAACAATCAATGCTCTTGGGCAAAACCCTGAAGAATACAGTGTTAGCTATTCATCGATACGGAGAGCAAGACAAAGGAACCGCAAGACAATGGCAGAAAATTTGAAGCAGGATTTCGAAACAAATTGCCCTCTCCAAATACATTGGGACGGCAAACTACTGGAAGATATTACTGGTCATGAAAATGTTGATCGACTGCCAGTTCTAATTTCCGGCCAAGGAGTTGATCAGCTTCTTGGTATTCCCAAACTTGCCAGAGGAACTGGTCAAAACATTGCAGATGCTGTCCATCAGTTAGTATTGGAGTGGAATATATCTGACCAAGTGAAGGGCATGTGTTTTGACACCACTGCCTCCAACACAGGTTCTAAGAGTGGTGTTTGTATGTTACTAGAGCAAAGATTGGATAAAGATATGCTGTGGCTGGCTTGCCGACATCATATTTTCGAAATAGTGTTAGAAGCTGCAGTTTCTGTCTCCTTGCCATCTTCTAGTGGCCCTGACATACAACTGTTTAAGAGATTCAAAGCAAAGTGGGTGGAAATTGACAAGAACAATTACCAAACAGCAACAGATGACCCTAACATTGCAGAGAAAATCTCAGATGCTGAAGAACTCATTCAATTTGCTCAAGCTCAGCTTGATGAACAGCAGCCTCGTGATGACTACAAGGAATTGCTCGAGCTAACGCTCATTTTCATCGGTAGTCCCCCCAAGTCAGGAATCAGCTTTAAAGCACCCGGAGCTTATCACAGAGCACGATGGATGGGCAAGCTAATTTACTGCATTAAAATTTGGATGTTTAAATCTCAGTTTAAACTAACTGAGAGAGAGGAAAAAGGACTGAGAGATGTTTGCTGCTTTTCAGCTGCGATATACATCAGATCGTGGTACCTGGCACCCATACCCTCATGCGCCCCCCGTTCAGATTTGCATTTTGTGCAAAGTCTGCAGCTCTACAAGCAAAAGGATGACAAAATTGCAAGTGCTGCACTCAATAAGTTTTTGAGACATTTGTGGTACCTCTCTGAGGAGCTTGTGGCGCTTGCATTTTTTGATTCAGCTGTTTCGCATGAGACAAAAAACAAAATGAAGCATGCTCTGCAGAAACCAGTTGACTCAAAACCGAGCAAACGAGCATCAATAAATCCTGAATCAGCTGGGCAGAAACAACTGCAGGATTTCGTTACTGCGAACACAAAAAGATTCTTTGAAATCCTAGAGGTGCCTTGCACTTTTCTTGAAAAAGATGCTGAAGAATGGAATGATGATGAAAGTTATGCGAATGCAAGAGATATCGCATATGGACTCAAAGTGGTAAACGACATTGCGGAAAGAGGTGTACGACTGATGGAGGAATACAACAAACTGATAACCAATGATGAAGAGCAGAAACAATACCTTCTTCAAATTGTTAAAAGTTACAGGTCGTCACTCTCAAACAAAAACAAGAAAACATTACTCTTGCTTCAAAAAACGAAAATAAACATACATAAGTGGTTATGATATGCCTACTGGGGAAACTTCCACATAAAAAAAAGTTAACGCGCTATACGCTGTACCTCAGAGGGTGGTGCGGAAATCAGCGTGCCTATTATTTACTATTTTATGAGCTCACTACGTACTATAGTCTAGAATGTCATCGTTTTTTTTCAAACTAGGTTAACTAGGTACATATCAAACCGGCTCCGGCGAAAATATCAACAAAACAATATTTTTGAGCACAAACTGATATACATTTATTTTTAAAGCTTGGTAGCAACCTCTAATTTTCTCTTTTTCAACCCCAAATTTCGCATACAATGCTTTCTTAGGAATATGAATAAAATAGGAGGGTGTCTCCCTGAAAATTGAAAAAAAAAAAATTTGACCCCTTTTTTGCATCACCCTAATATATATACACACACACACACACACACACCAGGTGTCCTCCCAAAATGTTCTTATTTCTAAATAAATATTCTGAGCTACTGGCTCATGAATGGAGCTTAGTCGTCCGGAAAAATCTTCCTCAAACAGTTGCAAATTTCACGAGCAATGTGTGGAGGTGCTCCATCCTGCTGAAACTACTGAATCTGGGGTAATGCAGTTATTTCTTTTACGGAAAAACTAATTAGTTGTGGTAAGTAGAAATCTTGTAGCATCTAACCATATGAATTTTGCTTTATCGTTACAGCTTTTCCAGTTTCTTTCACAAAGAAGTAGAGCCTACTATATCATACCAAACAACAGCTACCCAAATGTTGAGTTAGCAACACTACGTGGAAGCTCTATTGGAGCGCTAACGTGACTTCCCCAGTAACGAAAATTTTGCTTATTAATCTTCCTAGACAGATGTACACATAACACTTGTCAGTGAAGTGGATATGTTTCAAAAACTCAGGATCTCCTAGCTTTGCTAACATCCATATTGTGAATTCCATTCGTTTTTGATCAGTGTTTGAGGGTTCAACCTTTAGAAATGTATGCGAAATGCTAAATAAAATTAAAAACCCCCAATCTGTTACTGTTCTGAAAAAACTGTAATAATAAAATATACATACATTATAAAATAACAGACAAATAAAAACATGGACATTTTTGTGGGACAAAGTGACGTGTGAGAAGTCATATAAACCAATTAATAAACCAAAATTAACTACATTCAATAAAAGGTAAAGAATTGCCTTCGATTCACGAAAGCGAGAAAGTCACACACACACACACACACATATATATATATATATATATATATATATATATATATATATCCCTTTTCAAATACATTCTTTTTATATTTTACACTGAATTACAAAAAAACTTGAAGAAGTTATACGAAAAACTTGACATCATATTTTGGATCACAATGAAAAGTACAAATGCAGAACGTAATTTAACGAGTTTTAAAAGGAGACACGTTCATTATTTGGAATGTGTTCTGGATAAACATTTTGGAGCCGATCTTTACTTTCAACTTCTTTATTGCCTTCAAGTGATTTCTTTTGTCTTAAATGGTGAAAGCAACAGGAATTTAATACCAATTGAACTGATATAGGAACACACTACAATTACCCTCATGTGTGTGTGTGTGTGTGTGTGTGTGTGTGTGTATATGATACCAACACTAGGTTTTATTTAAAGTAAGTATAGGTCTATATAATAAAGAAATAGTATGGAAGCGTCTCTCATTATTGATAAGTGTAACTTAAAAAGGTTAAAGTTTGTTGTTACACTTAATTAACTAAGTGCTTCTCAAAATTCACCTACATCATCTTAATAAGTGATCATATATTCAAAAAGTAAAGTATAGTATATAATAATGAAAATGCATTACAGATAGGATACTTTTTGCATGAATACCAATTACCCTTGCAATAAATGACACAATTCTATTTAGTTAAAAATTATTGGTTATTGAATTGGTTTTAATTTATAAATGCTAATAAAAGTAACCAACATTTCTGGTCAACTAAAAATCACTTAAAAGTTACTTAGAATTATTTCAACTTCAAAAAAAGTATTTGGAATTAAAAATAATATGTTTTTAATTAAAAACAAAAGAAATTTTAGAGATTCTCTCTCTCTCTCTCTCTCTCTCTCTCTCTCTCTCTCTCCTTTAACGGTATAATAAACATTAACATAAATGCCTTTAAAATGAAATAGTTTCGTCTAATATATGTTTAAAGCAAGATAAAAAAAACAAAAATAAGTTACCCCTAAAATTAAGTCAATTAAAAGAAACTGTAAACCAGGCTTGCCTTTGGTACAAAATAAAGATAAAAATTAGAAAGTATTCAATATAATATGTACAATATATAATTTATACATATATAAATTGGTTGGGTTTTGAACGAGAAAGCTTGAAGATTGATCTAGGTAACGGGTGCGGCAAAAATAACGCCCTTTTTAGTTTATTCTCTTTTATTGAAGGAAATAAATCAATTACAGCATTTTAAGAGAAATAATAAGGTTTTTAAGAAAAATACAGCATTTTAAGAAAAATAATAAGTACTTTCTCAGTAAAAACTAAAAAATAACTATAAAGGTATATTAAACCCCATTTGGGGGTTCTATGGTACCAATTTATCTATCCTCGCTGATGGATCAAGCTATTATTAGTGAAACGATAGTGACTCCATCATTTCGAAATAGTACTGAAAATTATACAAATTTCGATATCGATATCGAAATGGGGTTGAAAATGAGTACTGATGTAAATTCATTATTCAGTAAATACAGAAACAACATTATATCCTCACCATTTAGGAACATATTTTTTGAGAATGTTGATTGTACTCTATTTTATTTATATATTGTTGCATCAACAGTACATCAATATAGTTGTTGAACTGTCACAAATATCAACCACATTTCAACGATATGACCAACAATATAACCAACGATATAACGAACAATATAACATCAACAGTCGATCAACCGTACTACCTGAGTATATATGTACAGAAGGTTGATAAAAAGTAAATAGACATTTCGGTTTTTATATAGTTTTTTTATTTGATAATTATAATTGTCGGCAAGTAATAACAGGTTTATTGGATCAATATACTTAGAATCGTGTTGCCATTTGTTCTTCAAGACAATCACCGTAGGCCCTATTTACTGTTGTGAACCCTCTCTCTCTCTCTCTCTCTCTCTTTCTCTCTTTCTATATATATATATATATATATATATAGAGAGAGAGAGAGAGAGAGAGAGAGGGTGGCCCAAAAGGTACCTACCAAGTTTAAGTCTTTATTTCACCAAAACTATTGAGAGTACAAAGATAGTTCAAACGCCATTCAAATCAGCATCTCAAGCCATTTATATGACAATGTATTCGATGTGATGTCCCTCCACTTCGACGATTTTTCTCAACTTCATTCCAAAATTCGATACCACGCTGTGGAGAACTTCTGTCGGAATGTCGACGATTTGACGTTCAATCGATAATTTCATCTCCAAAGTCTTTGGGTTGCTCTGGTAAACTTTATCTTTGAGGTATCCCCACAAAAGAAGTCACACGGGTTGAGATCAGGCGAATAGGCAGGTCAATCAATGCCACTTCCATAGTGCTTCCGGTAGTCCAAACCAATGACATTCTCTCCAAACTGGTGTTAAACAAATGGCGTGAGTAGCATAGTGTGTCAGAAAATTTCCATCGGATTCTTTCTATTCATTCGTTTCGGAGAAAATGTAAGTTAATGTTGGTATGTACCTTTTGGGCCACCCTGTGTATATATATATATATATATATATATATATATATATGGTTTGATGGAAAGGAATTTCCTCATAAATTTAGTCAAACCCATTGGAACTGATAGAGAGGAAATTCTTCAGTCGAATTTGACATTTAGTTTCCTTATTTCATTCAAAATTTTCACACAATTACAGTAAAAAGGCATTTGAATGAAAACTAGGGTGATTTCAGTAACATAAACACAGACATATACTGGATATATATTTTTTGGGGGGATTGCATAATTGGGAATTTGTTAATAATGAAAAATGTAGTCAAATTTTCAACACGAATGAAAAACATAAGTTAAGTATGATATAAAGTCAAAAAGACCTAAGTTAATTCCCAGAAAAGGCTGTGTGATTGCGCGCACGAAACCATACGAAAAGGTTTCAACATGTTCTTACTAGAACATGTGACGTTGGTTGTTCGACCAATAATGTGTGGGAGTATCAGTCACTTGATGCCCCACCTCCCGTTTCGTCCAATCCTCCATTCATATGCTGTTTAAATATTACTTGATATATATAATTAAGTCAGTTAATATTGTCAAATAAGTTAAATGAACAATATAGAACAATTAGGAATTCGTGACAATCATAATATAATGTAATTAAAATTACTTGTAAGTTTCAGGTTCAGATGGAAAAGGAACGTAAAAATTTGTTCCTAATGCGAGCTGAAAAGCCGAAGTACAAAAGGGAGAAAGAGATCGCAGCGCAAATCATTCATTCAAAGAATGGAGAACAGCTTGTCATAGAGAGAGGGTCGCATAAAGTCCATCAGAAGATTACATTTTCCCTCCCATGTCATTTTCACTTTAATATTTCAAATCGTGCCTGTGGGAAATGGAGCTTACTTTTAAGATGAACCTGAGACAGTAAAGTAAATTTAATTCTCCTCTAGGGCCTTCGTAAGGGACATTTCTCCAGGCCCTAGACCTATTCTTGTCTCGCGCAAGGCCATATTATTTACTTCCCTAGGCCTATTTGAATTCCGATTAAGACTTACTTCCCTTTAGTAATTATATAACGTAAGAAGTCTAATTTTTATATGTGAAACTTAAGATTAAATATTAAAACTTTGTTGTGTTTTATAATAAGAGTAAACGTCATAATAATTGTTTAAAATTCGCGACAAAGACGCGCTCATTACACTGGCCAACAAAATGAAACTTTTTTTCTCATCACAAACATGATCACACTTTTCTTAATGCATTTTTCGCGCTGATTCCGAATCTGGTTTTATTTTTTTTGTAGCACGTAGAGTTATATAGATACACTGGTTTTGATATTTTTAAGTTTTTGACATTGCTATAAGAAAATTTATGGATGTATAGATCACACTTAGGAATGCTAAACAACAAATACATCATATACTTTATTCAATGTACTTATAAATAAAGAATATATACATTATTTTATTAAAAGCGCTGTGAGTGTGATTTCCTTTTGTAAATTTGGCCTGGATTGTCACGATACAGCATCCAACAATGGTCCGCCATCATGCTTTCATTCCAATATCCTTGGTAGCGCTTCTCCATCATCTGAATATCTTGATGGAAGCGCTCTCCTTGCTCGTCACTCACTGCACCAAGGTTTTCAGGAAAGAAATCTAAGTGGGAATGCAGGAAGTGAATATTTAACGACATTCGACACTCCATTTCTTTGAAGGCATCAAGGAGGTTCTTGACTCCATCCTTATACGCAGGTGACTTGTTGCTTCCAAGAAAGTTTTCACATATCCATTTGTGAATCCTGACTGCATACCCATAAGCATTCCTATAACTTTTAGATCTCCACAAACATTCCATTGATGACTGTCGTATTTGATTGCCTTAAGTAGTATATCCATATTGTCATATGTCTCTTTTAGATGGACGGAATGGGCAATGGGGATGGATGGCATTATATTACCATTATGCAAAAGAACTGCTTTCAGGCTTCTCTGCGACGAATGAATAAAGAGGCGCCACTCAGATGCCACATACGTCTGAGATATGGCTGTAAATAGTCAATTGATGTCATGGCAATAACAGAGAGGACCGTCTACTGAATCTACTGAAAAGAATACTGTTAATTCAAAATTCCGCTTTCAGTAGTAACTAATATGAACATTGTTCTCAAGTAAATTGTTCTCCTTTAGTCTTGAGGCGAGAAGCTCTGATTTCTCTTTAGACAGCGATAATTCTCTAACAAGATCATTCAACTGTCCTTGGGTTAACTTTTTAGGCTCTAAATGTCTACCTTCAAACGTGTACTCTGGTTCTGTAGATGGTCCGGAAACGCCAGTTGCACCTTCATCACTTTCCATGTCATCTATGATAGAATCTAGCCTATCACTTGGGGGAATTGGAATGGGCAATGTTTCATCATGTTTTACTGGTCTACGTGCTGAATCCAAGTTTGGATATACAATCTGGTGTTTGTTCTTGGCAGAAAACCCCATTGAGTTCACACTACAAAAATAACAGTCTTCATGATGATCTCTCGGCTCCCTCCATATCATGGGTATGGCAAATGGCATTGAAGCTTTCTTTTTGTTAAGCCAATCACGTAATCCATTTGAACAGCCAGAACAGATTTGATGTGGCGCCCATGGTTTATCTTGGTCACCTAGATGGCAACCAAAGTATAGCTTGTATATTTTCTTAATGTCGGTTGTAATACTTCGTCGCTGTGTTTTAGTTGTGAACTGGCCGCATACGAAACAGAACTTGTCGGGGTCATTCTTACATTGTCGAGGCATGTTGACTGACCTGAGCAAACTATAAATTCAAAAAAAATGTACACCAACTTGACACAACAAGTTCTTGGACTGGACTGATCTTTTGACACACAAAGCACGGCGTTGTTGCCTGAATCACAATGCTGCTAGACGTAAAAGCTCACACCTGAAATACATAAGATGTATAATTAAGATAATTGAAATAAATAAGATGAATAAACTAAAAAAACACAATAAAATAAATACAATCAAATGTTGAAATATTAGTATTTTGCCTATTTAAAATGGTTAAATCTGTGTAGTTATATATATGCCTTCATCTTGAAAACTATACGTGCTAGAAAAAATCTGAATGCAGTTTTGGAATCAGCGTGAAAAATGCTATCTAGCCAACACAAATTGTACTCTGATGAAAAATCTTTGTTGACCAGTGTTATTATAAAGTAAAATCGATGGAAAGGCAAAAACAATAAGTTTCTTGGCTGCAGAGAGTAAAATTGGATTGGAAAACATATTCCTGTCCGCGCTGCCAGGCATGTATTAATAACGTCGACACCCAACCACGAACGGGGCAATAATGAATAATTTTGCAGAGAATATGGATGCAGAGATCCACCCGATAGAAAGACAATATTACGAATTGTTACAAAATTTCAAACAAAAGGAAATGTAAGGGTAATACGAGGGCAATAGTGGTAGGCGACGATCCACAAGAACTGTGCAGCACGTAAGAATAGTTCATGAAATTATTGCGTGTGATCCGCAGAAGTCAATTCGACGTTTGTCAGCGGAAATACTGTAGGTATTTCACGAACATCTGTGTATCGTATACTTCGTACCGAATTAAGCTTTTTTCCCTATAAAATTCATTCACAAGCTTCACTAGCTAATGTTCAAAAACGAAAGAAATGGAATTCACAACAGTGATGTTAGCAAAGCTAGGAGATCCTGAGTTTTTGAAACATATCCACTTCACTGACGAGTGTTATGAACATCTGTCTAGGGAGATTAATAAGCAAAACCTTCGTAGTGTTGCTAAACTCAACATTTGGGGAGCTATTGTGTGGTATGGTGTTGTAGGTCTCTACTTTTATGAGACTGGAACTGGAAAAGCAAAATTTATATGGTCAGATGCTACAAAATTTCTACTTACCACAACTAATTCGTTTGTCTTGTAAAAAAAAATAACTGCATTTCCGCAGATTCACTGTGGTTTCAGCAGGATGGAGCACCTTCACCCACTGCTTGTGAAACTCGTAACTTTTTGAGTAAGCATCTTTCCGGATAACTATTCTTCCTTCATGAGCCCGTGGAATGGTCCTTATACAGGGTCTCAAAAGTCACTATCTATTTCGGTGACATTAGATGTTTTTTTAAAAAAATGCTATGCTGGCATAAAGATATGTACTTCTGGTGCAAATTTGTGTATTTAAAAAAAGTTAATTGGTTTATTTCGAATTTTGTGTAATTTATAAATTTATCTTGACATGCTTGAACAATTCCTCGAACCTCAACTTCTTACAGATGGCATTCTTGACACAGTAGTTTTCAGCAGGATGGAGCACCGTGCCATTATGCAATAATTGTACGTGATTATCTTGAACAGACGCTTCCCCGGTCGCTGGATTGGTCGTGGAGGAACACAACCATGGGCAGCACGTTCACCGATTTAACACCATTAGATTGTTTCGCCTGGGGTTTCATTAAGTCTAAGGTGTACACTGGTAGAAGAATTAGTGATGTAGTCGAACTTCGTATTACCGATGCAGTTCAGAAAATAACACCTCAAATGCTGGAAAGTGTGTTCCGGGAAACAACTTATCGCTTTGAGCTCTGTAGAGACACTGATGGTCGCCATGTGGAGACAGATAAATAAATAGCACTAATTCTTTGTGGCACTTACTTTGAAATAAATATATTTTTCATGTCTTAAACCAGTTTTTCGTAATTCCCATTATTTTTCAAAATAGATAGTGACTTTTGAGACACCCAGTACTCACCTGACCTCACACCCCTTGACTGTTTCTGTGGGTTTACATAAAAGACAGGATCTATTCTCCAAACCCTAAAATACTTGAAGACGTAAAGACCAAAGTCTATGAAGTAATCAACATTTGTGTAAAGTTGAATATTACCCTGAATATGTTTAATTAAGGTTAATAAACTCCTACTATATTTTAGGTACCTATGGCGTTTATCTTCATGTCTGGATTCCTTTTTTTAACAAACATTTATTTAGAAATATGGCGCTCATAATTATTCGTACAAAGAAATATTTCATTTATATTGGTGCTTATCTTTTGTGCCATGCATAGGATAGTTATGTTAAAATGCAAGTTTTCGTACATTTACTTATACAATTATTTAATATTTTGTGTGTCCACCTTTTGCTTTGAATGACTTCAATGATTCGTTTTGGGTATTTTTTGACGAGGTTTCGATATCTCTCAGAACAAATTTTAGCGCATTCTTCTAAAGAAAATTGTTGCAATTCATTCAGATTCGAAGAGTTTCTCTTGCGGACACTTTTTTTTTTAAATCGAACGGTACGTTTTCGATTAAATTGAGATCTGGTTTTTGACTGGGCCACTCGAGAAACTTGAAATTCTTTTGGTGAATCCATTTCATGGTTCTCTTACGTTTATGTTTTGGCTCATTAACTTGTTGCCATACCCAATTACGACCCATTTGCAACTACCAAAGTGAAGGCAATACTTTTTCTTCTAAAATTTTCTGATATTTCTTCGAATTCATTATTTCATTAATGACAAACTTTCTTGAATCATCAGCACAAAAGCACCCCAAAAGAGCAAACTACCATTACCATGTTTAACCGTAGGGAGGATGTTTTTTTCCCTGGAATGTAGTATTTGATTTTCTCCAAACACCGTTGCTCGTTGTTCCAGAATAATTCAATTTTGGTCTCGTCTGTCCAGAGAACTTTCTCCCAGAATGCAAATCCATAATTTTAATGATCATTGAGGTACTTTAAACGAGCTTTGTGCGCTTTTCGTAGCAGAGGTTTACTTCGTGCAACTCTTCCATGCAGACCATTCTTTCTCAATGAACGACTTACAGTAGAGGGAGGGACATTGATCTTAGTCTTAATGTTTGACAAATATCAATTGCAGTCACTCGTGGATTCGCAGTAGCCATTCTTTCAATTTATCTAGGTGTACGTTCTAATATCTTGCAAGGTCATCCGCATCTTGGTAGAGTGTTGATTGTTCCAAAGCTTTTTCACTTTTTCATAACTGCAGCAACCATCGTAAATGGAATTTGAAGTTCTCCTATCCTTTTATAACTCTTTTCAGACTCGTGTGCAGCAATAACAGATCTCTTAAGATCTGTAGACAGCATTTTACCACAACGACCTATTTCTTACTAATGGATTGTACAGTAATCCGTCTTCCATGAAGATTCACAGAGAAAATCCTAGAATTCAGAATTGCCAACAGTCTCTAATCAATAAACAGCCAACTACTGATAAAAATTTTAAATTCTTCAAGCCTAAGGTGGACACACAAAGTATTAAATAATTTTGTAAATAAATATACGAAAACTTCTGCATTTAAGCATTTTTTTTATTTTCCTCAAATTCTTTGATGTTTTATATTATATTTTGGAGTTGAACTAATTTTTTTTTTTTTTTATCTTTTTAAACGAACGGTAAAGTTTTCATAACTATCCTATGCGTGGTACAAAAGATAAGGACGAATATAACTGAAATATTTCTCTGTACGAATACTTATGAGCGCCACTACATATATATATATATATATATATATATATATTACTTGTACCTCGTGGGGAATGGACGCTTTATTTCTCTCTCTGCATTAACATCCAAATAAGAAGAGAATAAACTTCTCGGTGGTTTATTTTGTTTACACCCGAAAGTGTATAAAGTATCAGTGAATCCGTGCATTTAAATTATAAGGTGAAATTCGTTAAATTTAAGAAAGTGCAATACAGTTTACATAAATTATCACCAGTTTAACGTAGATATTTAAATCATAATACGGTTGGCATTCGAGAAAAGTTTGAAACAAGGCAGGAAAAAGGTCACAAAACGCAAAGGTCATAAAACCCTCGTGACCATCGAAAGGAAAGAAAAGAAAAAGAAAGAAAAGAAAAAATTTGTGTGTGTATTTCTTTTTACGATAATTAATGAACAGTATGACCATGGGTTCAAATTCTCACCTAATCTGCAATTTGTGTAATTTGGAAACAACTGAAAATGCGGCAATCAGATGTGATTTCTGCCAAAAACTGCACGTCTAAATCTTCATGAATTGAGATGATAGGAAAATATCCCTCGTCTTGAATGCTAAACAGATCGCCGGGCGGGGGGGGGGGGGGAATTCCTGTGTGACGCATGTATACAAACTGTAAACTCTTTTGCGGTATTTAAAGAAATGGAAAAAGCGAAAACGAGTGTTACGGAAAAGGAGGGAATAATGGGGAAACAAGAGTCCCGAAATGTCCCAATGAAAAACCGGATGGATGAGAGAGGAACAAATAAAAATATAACACGGAATGAAGACATAAAAGAAAGAAAAGAGATAAGTAAAATTTGCGATGTAGTAAAACTGCCCAACGAGGAAAATGATTAAACGATAAAAACTATAAACGTAGGAAATAAACAGCCGACAAAAACAGGAAATGTATGAAACGACAACGATAATAGTAAAAATAATGATAATGATAATGAAAATAATAAAAATAATGATAATACCAAAATTAAAATCAGAAAATAATCAGATGACAAGAAAGAGAAGCGTAGAAAATATCATCTGCAAATACTATGCAAAAGGGCACTGCAGATATCGGGATGGGCAATGCATCTGTGCATATCCCACGTTATGTAACCCACATTACACAAGAGGATATTGCAAATTTGAAAAGAAGTGTAAGTTCCACCATCTTACTGTCTGCGACACGTATGCAAAATGTGGGAGGTGCAAATACGGACAAAAATGCCGTTACCACCACCCTCAAAGAAACGCAACAAGTGAACGGTGAACGGGAAACATTTTTTAGACGTAGCCAACACAATTCAGTTGCTAAATACCATCCAGCAAATACAAAATCAACTGACAAATATAGGAATCCGAGAGCCGGACAGAAGGCACGCACAAAGACACTTCTCGGATTCCTATATTTGTCAGCTGACTTTGTATTTGCTGGATGGTATTTAGCAGCTGAATTGTGTTGGCTACGTCTAAAAAAAATTTCCTGTTCACTGTTCACCGGGACAACGGGTACCGACAAAGATAAAGCGAGGCAAATTCTTGGAGGATCACAAGGCAACGAAATCGGCACCACCACTGGAAAACGGAACCACATGTATGCGAAAACGCTAGAGAAAAAATAAAAATAATCCTAGCCAACATTCACGGCCTTAAATCATACCATTCCCCGGACAAAGTTTTATACCTGAAAGGACTCATGCAAGAAACCGAAGCAGACTTTGCATGCCTCACAGAAACCCATCTAAAGGACTGCTAGGCGAACTGTGAACTGTTCTGTGTTGACAAAAAAGAAATACAAATTGACAACTATAACATACTCCGAGCCGACAGAACAGTGAGGTGTAAAGGAGGACGTGCTATTTACACACGCGAAAGACATATGACAGAAATGATTATAAGTACTTCAAACAGCTACGTAGAATGTGCACTGTGCAGCAGCAAAAGTTGAAAAATTAAGTATGGTGCTAATTGTAATGTACAGACCCTCGAACACGCCAACTTCAAAACTATCAGATTCCATTACAGAGGTCAGAAGCTTCGGAAAAGATCTGCATTCTCCAACCCCAAATATATTTCTATGTGGTGATTTTAATTTTCCATTCATTAAATATAAAAGGATGGGAAAGCATATACAGTATGTATACACCAGGACACGGGAAGATCAGGAGCAGGTAAAAATGCTACTAGCTCAAGCCGATGAATTTATGTTAACACAAGAAATAACAGAAAACACAAGAAAAAAGTACTGCCTAGATATGGTATTCACAAACAACAGCAACCTAATTGATAACGGAGAAATATCTCCAACTATAATATCGGATTACAACATTACTGAAATAACAACCAATATAAAAGCAACAGGAAAGGAAAGAACACGAACAACAGAAAGAAGCAAATTCGAAATTTTTAATTTTCACTCCAAAGCTATAAACTGGGAAGGTGTTCAATCCAGTATGGAAGTAATAGATTGGAAGACCATCTTCAAGTCCAAGACAATGGAAGAGATGCTAATGACCTGAGAGGAGAAGACGCTGGAAAATGTGGAAAGGCATGTGGCAAAAATGCAACAAAGAGGAAAGAGAAGCAGGTTCGAGAGACAAAAGAGGTCATTGTTTCAAAAGAGAAAAAGAGTGACTGCAAAATTAAATAACTGCAAAGACGACAACACGACATCATAAATATTAAATGATAAACTGCAGAGTATAGATTGCGTCATACAGGACTTAATTGAGAAGCATACATTTAAAGAAGAAGACGACGCTACAGAAGCAATAAAGGTTAACTTAAAGTATTTCGATAATTTTGAAAAAAGGAATTCGAAAAATCACACGACTATCGGACCTCTGGAAAATGAAGACAATGCTTTAGCTGATGATCTAACAGAAATATCTGAAAAAGTAAGAGCTCAGTACGAATCATCTTTCAGTACCCCAAAAACTGACAAACTGATATGCGATAGAAACGCATTCTTTGAAGAAGAACTACAAGGGGAAAGTATAACGGACTTCGACTTTACGACAGATGATATTACACAAGCTATCGGGAAACTAAAAGCACACTCAGCGGCAGGATCAGACAAATGGAATTCCACACTGATCAAAAACTGCAAGAATGCAATCGCTGAGCCCCTATATTGGATATGGAGACGCTCACTCGGCACGGGAGAAATACCGAACATCCTGAAGAGAGCGAACATAGTTCCAACATATAAAGGAGATCGATCCGAGACCAAAAACTATAGGCCAGTGTCTTTTACATCTCATCTCACTAAAATATTTGAAAGAATATAGTTAGAGAAAAAATCGATGACTTTTTGGAAACTCGAAAAAGATTAAATGATAACTAACATGGATTCCGATCAGGTAGATGGTGCCAATCACAACTAATCGAACACTATGACAACATTATTGATGCACTTGAAAGTAATGAAAACTATGATGTAATATACAGGTCCTCAACTCAGTACCACAAGGAACAGTATTAGCTCCAGTACTCTTCATAATCATGCGAACTGACATAGATGAGGACGTTACCAGAGACAGCAGAGTAACATCCTTTGCCGATGACACAAAGATCAGTAGAAAAATAAGAAACCCAGAAGATATAGGATCTCTACAAACAGACATGAACAGAATGTACAAGTGGAAGGAAGACAACAATATTAAGTTTAACACTGAGAAATTTCAACTGTTGAGGTACAAAAAAAGGGAGGAGCTAAAATCCATGGAGTACTATACCCCAAATGGACAGGAAATTCAGAGAAATTCTAAAGCAAAAGATTTAGTTGTAATGACTGATGATGCGAAATTTGAAACACAAAATAAGATAGCAGTAAACAGAGCAAAGAGAATAACTGGGCAGATACTGAGAACCTTTAAACGAAGGGATAGGAATATAATGATTCCTCTACTGAAAACACTGATCATACCCAAGTTGGAATACTGCTCGGTCCTAACATGCCCATATAAAAAAGAAGACATTAGACAGCTAGAAGGGATTCAGAGAAGTTTCACAGCCAAGATCAATGGGTGCAAAGATTACTGGGAAATTACTGGGAAAAGTTACGCGAATTAAACCTATATTCACTGGAAAGGAAAAGAAGAGGTACACCATTATTTACACATGGAAAATAATGGAGAAACTAGTCCCTAATCTTACTCTGAACCCTGTAACTTCCCAAACAACAGTGGAAAGTAGAAAAGGAAGACTGTGTCGTGTTCCCAAATTAAAGGCTAGACAGGGAACATCATTAACTCTGAAAGAAAATAGTTTTGATGTGAGAGGATCAAAAATGTTTAATCAGCTGCCCAAAGAACTAAGGAACACGAGTGGTGTTACGGTGGACATCTTCAAAAGAAGATTAGACGCCTGGTTCAGAACAATCCCAGGTGAACCGGGCGTACCTGGCTATGTGAGGTGGAAAGTACAAGAAACCAACTCTCTACTTCACCTGGCCAACTCGAGAGGAGGACGACAAGCTTGACCTTCGTGAAATGAGGAATCATCGCACGGAACATTTGAAAGGTTGAAAGGTATAGACGAGCGACAGTATTTTGAACTAAATACAGAAAACTAAATATGATTAATAAAATCACCGTACAGTTGGCTTGGCCATTTGAATTGGTTGGTAAAAAGTTAACTATGAATGCCCGGGGTACGAAAAGGGGGAGAGGAGTGACAATGCCACTTTCAAAGACTTTTAGATTAGGAAACTACATAATATCGTTATCTATCTCTCTATCTATCTAGGGCTGCGTCGTGCCCACGCTGCAACACTGCTCTTCCCATTTGATCAACGATGTTAATCAAAGTTGGGTCTCTTCAGTAGTTAGATGGGTTACCCTCCTCTGAGTTTAGAATAGATGATGTAGAGACCCATAGATCGTCCGGATCCCACCTAAAGCTATAGTTCCCCTTCCTCATATGACCTTTGCATTTACGAAGGGGATTAAACAACCCTAAACATATATATATATATATATATATGTGTGTGTGTAATATATATATATACACACACACCTTTGGTTAGGTTCCGCCCGAATTGTTCATTCTGACGAAGGTCAAACTTTTCACTCCACCTTAGACCTACAGTTCAACGTGGAATCCGAACCACGCCCCACCAGCAGCCCAGCGTCTTAAGCCACCCAAGGTACCCATTTATCTATCAACCACTTTCTTTTTATTGTGTGAAGGATGAACAGCTGAGTTTTGCTGCGCGCCGGCTGCCGTCACCGGGTCTCGATCCCGGGGCCGATGGATTCGTAGTCAGCGACGCTAACCACGACACCACCTAAGGTAGTCTAGTGGTTAAGACGGTGGACTACTGATCGGGAGGTCGGAAGATGGAGTCCTCGCTCGCACTTTATATGATAATTTCTAACTTCCTTAGTGGGTCGTGGGTCGGATCCCACGTTAAGCTATAGGTCCAAGGTGAGATAACAAACTTGACCTTTGTCAGAATGAACACTTCGGGACTGAAACAAACTAAGGTTAAGGACTAAGGTTTATAGATACGTACTATTCATAGCGTATTTGAACTTGCGTTAATCTTACCTTGACAGTGGGCATGCTCCCTCCATACGAAAGTTGGCTTTCACAACTGGTTCCGCGAAACCACTGATTTTGTTTATATAAGTCAGAGACCATTTTTTACCCGGGAAGAAATTGTGAGAGGCTGGAAAACTAACAGACCTAGCTGTTGCTACTGAGATGCATTTGTATAAGAGAGAGAGAGAGAGAGAGAGAGTGTGTGTGTGCGTGTGTGTGTGTGTGTGTGTGTGTGTGTTCATTCAATACCCAGTAATCATAATAATTAAGGGCGTAACTAAAGATCGTGGGTGACGTAACCTTTTCCGCATTCCAAAGACCATTTGTTGGTATCTGAAAACATTCCCCAAAGGACAGGTTTCTCCACCTGTGGCCTCACATCAGTACATATCATTTTCTCTAAGAATTACTGCCCACTACCGGTTTTTTACCAGTTTTTTATTATGAATGAACTTCATGTTATCGGTTTTGGAGTTTTTGCTCCCCAGACTTGATTTTTCTTTTCTTTTTTCTTTTTTTTTACGGTAGTACCCTTTTTTTTTCATCTTCTAACAGTTAGATTTCCTTGATTTCAAAAGGAGATAAGGAGTTCACACGTTTAATTAGCTTAGGCTCTATTTTTGTTCCGTTATTTCTATTATGAAGTTTTTTTCACTCTTATGTAGAGAATTTTTCTATGGGTGTCGGTGTAAGTAGGCTCAGGTGAAGGGAGATGTAAGGTATATATATATATATATATATATATATTATATATATTATATATATATATATATATATATCTTATATAGGAGCAAGTGTAATTTACGTTCCCCAACTTTGTCCGCGTATACCTAAACAATAAAATGTTAAAACTAACGAAAATATTACGACTTAACCTAACCAATCGTCAATTCTTATATATGCACACACATTTACATATATATATATATATGGGATGAATTTTACAATTAAACACGTGAAATGAATGATGATGCAAGCCCACAAGGAAAAAGAAAAATGATTTGGAATCACTTTTCTTTTTTCCTTGTGGTTTTTTATATACGGTATATCTTATATATATCTTATACCTCGTATATCAGAGCACACTATTTTTTAAATATGAACCAGTTTGACGGCACACTTAAAAAAAATACTCACACCAAAGAGAGATTTTGAGATGTTTAATCTAAACTCCAACAGGGGCGGAGCTAGGCGTAAGCAAAAAAGCTTGTGTTTCCACAGTGATTTGGGAAAAAATTTAATTTACATTTAAAAATTTATTTTCATGAAATCTAATTGTGAAAAACAAGTTATTTCCAACACTGTAGTTAACACTAAAGGCTGTCAAGAGATATTCTAGTGGTATCTTGTATATAATAGTGTGTGAAATGACATTGCAAACCTCGGTGCTTACACATTAAAAAGGGGTAGCTACGCTGCTGTGACCAAGATTATAAAATGGGAAAAAATCAGATCACATGTGGCCCAAATAGACTGGGAACAGTCTATAAAGCTGGTGGGTGGTTCAGCTGGGCTGGGCTCTTCCAGCCTGGCTACACCAACTGAATTTGTATTGCATGGGTTGTAATGACAATACACACATTAGGGCTGGAAAGCTGGTACCAGCCCTAGTGTGTGTATTGTCATTACAACCCATGCAATACAACTTCAGCTGGTCTAGGTCAGGCTGTACCAGCCCAAATGTGTGACTAGCTTAAGGATAAAAAACCGAGGAGATGCTAATAACCTTGGAAGAAAAGATGTGTTCCGAAATGTATATGTTCCGGAAACACAGTTAAAAGAAAGATAAATTATTTCCAGAGCAAAACCAAACAATATCCTACAAAAGATAAATAATTAATAGGCCAAATTAATAAACTGCACGGACAACAATGGCAGAAAAGTGACACAAGAAAAGCTGGAGAGAATCACTTGGGAAATACAAGCTCTAAATGAGGTCATTCAGAGAGAGAGAAAAGGAAGATGCCGTAGAAGTAATAAAGAAAAACCCAAAATGCTTCTACAACGTTGTTAAAAGGAAAATAAGAACGCGCACTACTATCGGGCCCTTAAGGAATGAAATAGTGAACTAACGGACGATTTAAACGAAATATCTGGAATACTGAGAGCTCAGTAGGAATCAGTTTTTAATTTAAATCCTAAAATGTGACAAAGTGGTACCTCAGAGAAATACCTTCTTTGAACAGCAATTACAAGGAGAAGATACACAGTGGCGCTTATAAGTATTCGTACAGAGAAATATTTCAGTTATATTCGTCCTTATCTTTTGTATCATGCATAGAATAGCTAGGATAAGTTTACGGTTCGTTTGGAAAAATTTAACAAATAGAAAAATTAGTTTAACTCCAAAATATAATGTAAAACATCAAAGAATTTGAGGAAAATAAAAAAATTACCAAATTACTAAAAATTTTGATTCGTCTGAGAAAAGCACTCTTTGCCGCTCGTTTGCAGTCCATGCAACGCTTTTTTTGCAGTTTCGCGAAGAAAGTCTGAAATTTATCATGAAAGCTCTACGAAGCGATCGGTCAAATGTACGGCGAGTGTGTTAGTGTAGGGTTGCATGAATGCAAATGGTGTGGCGTCACTTGCATTTACAAAGAGAACTGTCAATATTCACGTTTATCAAGAAATCTTAGAATACTTCATGCTGGAGTTTGCAGAACAGCTGTATGGAGACGAACCACTTATTTTTCAACATGACTCGGCTCCAGTTCATGCGGCTCGTGCAACATGTGCGTGGTTTGATGCTCATGAAATTGAAATACTACTACCATGGTCAGTAGGGTGACAATAAAAATCGAAAGTTGGAGTTTTTTATTGGCCATTTGTTCAATGCTGCTACTATATGAGAAAACAATGTACTGTAAATATTAGGTCATTCAGATAATATTTAAGGGTGTCTCAAGTGAGGTAAATAATTCTCCTTATAACACAAATTAATTGTTCATTACCTAGTAAAATAAATTAATATTTTTTTTAATTAATGTAAATAAACGTTAGTTTTAGTTCATAAAGTTTAAGTGCAGGCGTACTCCAATCGTAATAAGTAATTAAAAAAAATATTAATGAATAAGGAGAATTATTTACCTCACTTAGACACCCTTAAATATTATCTGAATGACCTAATATTTACAGTACATTGTTTTCTCATGTAGTAGCAGCATTGAACAAATGGCCAATAAAGAACTCCAACTTTCGATTTTTATTGTCACCCTAATGGTCAGCTAATTCTCCCGATCCTAATCCGATAGAAAACCTTTGGAATATTGCTAAGCAGGTCCAAAAGCGTAAACCAGGAACACTGTGAACTGAAGAGGTGTTGGATGACAATCTGGCCATCGATAACTAGAGAAGAATGCAAGAGGCTTGCGGACTCGATGCCACGTCGATTGGAGGCCATAATCAGGGCTAAGGGTGAACTAACTAAATACTAAGACGCAGAGTTAAAAATTCTTTGATAAAGGGTTAATATGTACAGTATATTCGCATTACTCAATAAACATAATGAATTTATTCTATTTTTTGTAACACCTGGCGAGATATTCTAACATTTTGGTACGTCGCCATGCATTAACTTTTCACTATTCAATGAAGTTTTTCTTATATTTTATCTATTGTTTTCATAACTGGCATACAGCACTGTCTTTTTATCATAATGACGTCACAAATACTCAATATTCCTCATAAGGGTGTACTGTATAACTTAAAGGTATTATCAAGGTCTTGAGCACATTTCAGACAGCATTCTATTTTTTGGTCCGAAGTTGTGTATTGTAAAATTGGGGTCTCATACAAAGACCGCGGGTGCTCATTCGTGTCATTTCATATATGGAACCCCAGTGTTACACCAGGGAAATTTGAATTAAATGCTGCCATTACCTCAGGTGCGTTGATGGGTGGGGGATTAACACGTAAAATACCTCTGGACGCGAAAGAGATATGGGTTTCCTCAGTTGCTTAAATATATCTCAGGTTGTATTAACTTTTATCTCGTCGTAATGTGGTAGTAGCGCTCGCGACACATGCTCAAGAAGTCCCGGGTTCAGACCGCAGTGGGAACAATTTTGTTATATATATATAGATAGATAGATAGATAGATATATAGATAGATAGATAGGTTGACAGATTGATAGATAGATAAATAGATAGGTTGACAGATTGATAGATGTAGCAGAAAGATAAGATGAGAGGCGCGTGATGCATGGAGGAAAAGTAACTGAAAAATGTGTTCGAAGAGGTACATAAATATGCGTTCAATGCATTATTTCGTAAGGCAACGAAGAAAGTGCCTGGAACAATAAGGAAACTCGATCAGTATTCGAAAACAGTACAAATCAATGCATCCAACGCTTGGGCTAAGTTCGTAACCAGCCAAGCTTGTCACTCCACCTTAGCCCTACAGCTTAACGTGGAATCCGAACCACGCCCCACCAGCAGCCCAGCGCCTTAACCTCTTGGCTACCCAGGGCACCCATTTATCTACCAACCAATTTTTATTGTGAAGAAGGATGAACAACCGGGTTTGCTGCACGCCGCCTGCCGTCACCGAGTCTCGATCCCGGGGACCTCTCAGTATTCCTTATAAATTTATTAATTTAATAATAACTGCACTGTCTTTCCATGTTTAAAGAAAGTCGTACTGTGGGAAAAATAGGCTATCAAGAAGAAGTGAGGTATGAAATGTGAGAGTAATTCACCTTCGGTATTTATACAGTGTCATTTACTAGGCCATTCACTGCCCAATAGTCCGACATTAATTAACTTTTTTAACACTTTCAAAGCGAGTAAATTACTTGATTTTAAACCAATATTTAAAGTAACATTTTACAAAGTAACATTTTTTAGAATAACATTTTAATAACCTCATATAATAAAGAGGCCTTCAAGATCTGAATCACGCAGTACACTTTCTCAGCAAAGGTTGAGAGGGATTATGAAGTAACCCTTCTGGTAAGGATTGTTGTCGGAATAAAGTCAAAGTCGAAAGTTTATATCAGAATTGGAATCTGAATCAAATTCAAAAATCTTTTTTGTGGGCTTAGGCTCGTGTGGGTGGGGAGATGGAATCCGGAATGGGGTAGATCTCAATGTTTTCAATTCGAATTGGACATCCTTGCCTTAGTCATTCTTAGTTTATTCTCAAATGAGAATGGCAAATTAGTTCATTCTTAAATTCATTCATTCTCGTTCTCATTCCCGTACCTTCTTTTGATCAGGCTTTTCACATCTCCCGAAATCAATCAGGCCTTTATTTGCGGCACAGTCCCCATTTTACGCTTTTTAAAATCTGCAATTCTCAGTTCTGGAGTTCATACGGACCCACAATGGGAATAGGAATAGGAATGGGAGTGACAACGATATCTTGATCCGATATATAAATATATATATATATATATATATATACAAGGGTTAGACAAAATAATATGAACACCCGCCGATTTCACCGGTTATCTTTACGGACTGCTCAGACACAAAGTAAACGGTCAAATGACTGGCAAACCTATTTAAATGCGTAACAGAGAGTGTATACGTCATGTTATAACCCTCACGTTGTTTTTACAGATCTGAGTGAATTATGAATTAGCAGTTATGAAAGACCTGTCAGACTTCCAAAGAGGGCAAATTGTCGGAGCGTGGATGGCTGGTGCATCAGTGACGAAAACCGCTCAGATGTTCAATGTATCCTGAGGAATTGTCTCTATGGTCATGTCTGCATACCAAAACCATGGAAAGACAAGCACCGACAAATGCAATAGTGGACGCAAGAAGAAGCTGTGTGATCGAGACCGCCGAGTGCTAAAGCGCATTGTGACAAGGAACCATAAGACCACAGCTCCAAAAGTGACTGCAGAGCTTAACCAGCATCTTGCAAGCCCGGTATCGACCAGAACTGTACGTCGCGAGCTCCATGGAGCTGGATACCATGGGAGGGCTGCAATTGCCAAACCCTTCCTTTCGCACATCAACATTGAGCGGCGCAGAAAATGGTGTAATGACCATAAGAATTGGTCAATGGACCGGTGGAAGAATGTAGTCTACTCCGACGAATCCTCCTTTACGCTATTTCCATGTTCCGGTCGAGTTTACGTCTGGAGACAGCCTAAAGATGCTTATGACCCCGACTGCCTGACCCCAACCGTTAAGCATGGAGGCGGATCTGTGATGGTTTGGGCAGCAATATCGTGGAATACTCTTGGCCCAGCTGTAGTACTGCATGGTAGGGTTAACGCCCAGGTCTATCTGTCAATATTGGCTGACCAGGTCCATCCCATGGTCCAAACGCTGTTTCCCAATGGCGGCGCCGTCTTCCAGGATGATAATGCACCAATCCACACCGCTGGGGTCGTTAAAAACTGGTTTGAAGAGCATGTTCGTGAAGTAGAACGCTTGGATTGGCCTCCACAATCCCCGGATCTTAACATTATCGAGCATCTGTGGTGTCAGTTGGAGCAGCAGGTCAGAAGCCGATTCCCACCGCCGGCGTCTT
Organism: Bathynomus jamesi; assembly: GCA_023014485.1. Classification (NCBI taxonomy): domain Eukaryota; kingdom Metazoa; phylum Arthropoda; class Malacostraca; order Isopoda; family Cirolanidae; genus Bathynomus; species Bathynomus jamesi. Next base: position 99,966 of record JAJOZX010009880.1, on the reverse strand, counting down.
TGGAGGAACTGGAGCAGGGTTTGCTCGAAGAATGGTTCAGGATTCCTCTAGCCACTGTCCAAAAGCTGTATGAATCAATTCCCCGACGCATTGCAGCTGTTATTGCCGCTAAAGGAGGACCAACTCCATATTAAGAATAAAAACCGCCATTTATCAAGGTGTTCATATTATTTTGTCTAACCCCTGTATGTATATACACATTATATTGCATTTGCCCTTTAATTACCAATTGACAAGGGCTCGCGATGAGCCGAAACTGTATTGGTGCTAAAGAAATTAAAATTTAAGTCTTCCTGAAGAGTGGTTTCCTTCTTCATACTTCGTCGCGACAGCGCGTTATTTTACATCATACAAAGGAATACAAAGGACACCAAACAGCAACAGACTGGCTGGTCCCTAAGAGGTTCTCTCTTTAAGATGGAAGCAAAGAAGAGAGGTTGAAAGGAAGGAAAAAATTAAAGATAAAGTGAAAATTTTGAAGGACGAAGAAATCGGAGTGAAAATTCCACAATATTTTTATGAGCCAACAAATGCTTCCAAATGGGGTTTTAAGACAAGATAAGCATCTAGTCTCCTTTTAAAGGATTCGATCAAATTACTTAGAAGTATGCTGGCTAGCAATCCATTCCACAAATTAACTGCACGATTGAAGAAAAAATGTCTAGCTTTAATTTGAATTAAAATATTTCCCCACTAATTTGAGACCATTACCGCGATTTCTATCTGCATTCTTGAAGGTGAAATATTTTTCGGCGTCGACATTATCAAAACTTTTAATCATTTTAAACAATTGGATTAAATCTCCTCCAATACGCCTTTTTACGAGTGAGAATAAACCTAACGTTTCTAAACGTTTCTAAGTCTAAGAATCATCTTAGCATTCTCTCCATCCTGTCTACGTCCTCCCATAAAAATAGGGACCAGAACTGAACGCAGTATTCCAGGTGGGAGCGTACTAAGGAATTCTATAATGTTAGCACTGTTTTCTACGACTTAAATTCAAATGATCTACCAATAAATCTCAAGATTCTATGGACCTTTTCCAGTTTGTGTACCGTTTTTCATATAATTTATTTTTGAGAATATTTTTGTTAAAACTAACGAAAATATCACGACTTAACCTAACCAATTATCAAGGGCGTACAGTTGATCTATTGTTAATTATAACATTGTTTGTTTCTGGAATAGTATTTACTATTTACTAATAGATCAACTGTACGCTCTTGATAATTGGTTAGGTTAAGTCGTGATATTTTCGTTAGTTTTAACAAAAATATTCTCAAAAATAAATTATATGAAAAACGGTACACAAACTGGAAAAGGTCCGATTCTATTTGCTTTTCTAACTGCTTCGATACATTGCTTACTCGGTTTAAAAGTATCGGCAACAATAATACCTAAATCTTTCTTTTCTTTAACACTCGTTAGTGTCTGTCACGCATAGAATACTCTTTTCTTTTAGCACTAGCCAAAGACTCGCCCTTCATGCGGGTCGCGGGTAGCAAAAATTAACCAAACTATCACGACTTAACCTAACCAATCGTCAAGGGCGTACAATTAACCTAAAAAAATAAATAAAAGACAATAAATTTTTTTTTATTTATTTATTTTTATATATTAAGAGAAGAGGATTATTTATACTGTACGGCATTGACGATTGGTTAGGTTAAGTCGTGCTAGTTTGGTTAAATAAAAAAATATATATTTTTTTAATTTATTTTTTTAGGGTAATTGTACGCCCTTGACGATTGGTTAGGTTAAGTCGTGATATTTTGGTTAAAGCTAACGAAAATATCACGACTTAACCTAAACGTTCCTGAGCGTGACCGACAAACGTTCCTCAGCGTGACCGACTGACAAACTGAGCGGGACGGACTGACTGACAGGCATTCCTGGGTGTTTATAGTATTAATTGTTTCTATCGATATGCAGCGTTTTACATTTATCTCTATTAAAGTTCATTTACCAAATTTCTGCCCACTCGATTAACTTATTAATATCTTCTTGAGTCTGCAAACGTCTGTCCTTGTTTATGAAGTTTTGAAATGTGTACCTCCCACCATTCCAATTGATGCTCTCATGGTAGAAACTAATGTGTGCAAAATCTTTTTCCAATCGAGTAATATTTAGGGTGTGCTCAGTCGAACCAAAGTTTTCCGCTTTTAACTTTATTCTGCCTATAACACTGGTATGCATCAATTTTGCTGTCAAGGGTTTTGTAAGTGATTCTTATAGAGTTTCTCCTGCTGATTTCGAATCTGCAATCCGTTTTTCTCAATCAGCTCAGGTTATCCGGCTATGGCCTCATAAGTAAAATAGAATTTTTCGTGATTTTGTCAAAGCGGAATTGGAACAGTAACATCTATCATCACTTGTTTCACTTGTATAATATCTTTTTTTACTTTTCAGGCATATAGATAAAATATTTCATAATGAATAGAGCGTGTAAAAATGATCCCAATAGATTCTGCTACATATGTGGGACGGTTACCATGCCAAATAACCAGTCCCAAATCACTAAATTTGTGAAGACAATGTATAGAGCATACTTTGGAATTAAGCTAGGGGACCAGGACAAAAATTTCGCCCCTCATATGTGCTGCAAGACGTGCATTGAAAATTTGAGAAGATGGAGCAAAGGCAGAGCGAAATCTTTGCCTTTTGGAATTCCTATGATTTGGAGAGAAGGAAAGGATCACGTGACAGATTGCTATTTCTGCATGACAAACCTCCAAGGTGGGCTTATAAATTTATTTTTCTTAAATATTTTGAAATCCTCGTATGAAACTTGACATAATATTCACCATAATGTAATATTCACCATATATAGCATAATATTCACCATAATGTAATATTCACCATATATAGCATAATATTCACCATAATGGTAATCATACATTTACATATACATATTGTTATAGAAAATACATTTACACATACATATTGTTATACAAGTTACATTTACATATACAATGATTGTATATTTTCTTTCTTTTTCATTCATATTGTCCCCGAAGGGACAATATGAATGAAAAAGAAAGAAAATATACAGACTCCATCGACCTATTTCATATCTTACAGACCGCAGCCTTCCCTCACGAGCCGCCACTGTCTGAATGCTTCTTCTATTTCATATGCAAGTTTTATATCCATGTTTCTGTGTTTCTATTTTCAGGAGTTAACAAGAAGAATAAACACATTGTTGTATACCCTGACATTCCTTCTGCTATGAGACCTGTACCCCATGGTCCTGGAATTCCAATACCCGACCCACCTCAAACCCTGGACTGCGATGATTCTGATGATGAATCAATGACCAATGCCAATGACCAGTCCCAGTCGTATATACCTCAAAATACCGCTTCAAATGAGCCGAGGCCTCTCAACCAGGCCAAACTTAATGATCTTACCAGGGATTTAGGACTTTCCAAATTAGCTGCCGAGATCTTGGGCTCACGACTTCGAGAGGACAACTTGCTGGCTTCGGGAACAACATTCTCCTGGTATAGGAAACGAGAGGAAGAATTCCGCAAGTTTTTTGCAGTGCACGAAAATACCTCTTCCTTAGTGTACTGCTGCAATGTTGAGGGGCTAATCGAATCCTTGGGCCTGCCATATAACGCATCAGAATGGAGGCTATTTATAGACTCGTCTAAACGAAGTTTGAAAGCAGTACTTCTCAACATTGGGAATAGGGTTGCATCAGTCCCTGTAGCACATTCCGTACAACTTACTGAGAGCTACGATAACATGAAAATTTTACTGGATGCTCTCGTATACGACCAACATAACTGGAGGATCTGTGGAGACTTGAAGGTAATACTAATATCATAAGTAAACTATTGCTATTGACTATGTTGTTTTTTCAAAGGTTATTTGAGAGCGTATAAGAACACTTAACTTCCCCACAGAAGTGATACAGTCCAATGCATAGATTTTTTTATCTGATAGAACAAATTCTCTAAATTCTTTAAATATTTTCATTTTTTTTCAGATTGTGGCATTTGTATTGGGAATGCAAGGGGAATACACGAAATACCCATGTTTCCTCTGCAAATGGGATAGCCGAGCGGATGAGAAGCACTATGCACAGCGTGAATGGGCATCCAGAGAGAATTTTGAACCTGGGTCGCATAATGTCGTTTCAGTGCCCCTTGTACCACCAACAAAAATTTTGCTCCCACCACTTCATATTAAGCTGGGCTTGATGAAAAATTTCATCAAATCAATGAATAAGGAGGGTTCAGTATTCCGATATCTCGAGAGTAAATTTCCTCATATATCTGATGCTAAACTAAATGTTGGGGTTTTTGATGGTCCTCAAATTCGAACTTTGATCAAGGATACTCAGTTCGAAAACGCAATGACTCCAACTGAGAAGAATGCCTGGCAGCCATTCAAATCAGTTGTCACTGATTTTCTTGGCAAGCGTAGAAGTCCAGAATACGAGTCCGTTGTCGAAAACTTGATGGAAGCTTTCAAAGCTCATGGGTCGCGCATGTCCATAAAAATGCACTTTTTGTGGTCCCACTTGGACTATTTTCCTGAAAATTGCGGGGATTATAGTGAGGAACAGGGTGAACGATTTCACCAAGATATCAAAATAATGGAAGAGAGGTACCAGGGAAACTGGGATATCAATATGCTGGCGGACTATTGCTGGTGTTTGAAGCGAGACGTGCCCGAAGAAAAACAGACGGAAAGCCAAAAAAACTTCATTCCTTCCTCAATAAACTTTTTTCCATATTCATTGTATGAATAAAAGTATTTATTCACACAATGTTTTCATTTTTCACGAGTGTTCTTATAATTTACTCGTATCTACAGTGTTTAAGCTAAAAAAATCAATAAATTTGGGGATAAAATTGGACTTATAATAAATGGCCAATAGAGAAAAAACCTGACCTGATTGAGGAAAACCAATGTCATTTTCGAATTCAGCATGGTCGAATTATATAATATGAGTTGAAAAAACCCTCACAGCAGACAAAAAAATTTCATATGCATACCAGTGATAATTAGAAAATTAGAACTTTCAATTAATCAATGCTAAAATATAGAATGCACATTGGAAAAGCAACATTTTTCTGTATTTATACATATGCAAGAGAGTAACAGAGTACCTAAATGGCGTAATATGGGTCTCACAGTCTAACTTATGCACATTTCGATTCAGGACATTCGAGTCCTATTTGGTCTTGGTAGCGGATGATGAGGAAATACCCTGAAGGAATGTGGCTTTTTGGCAATTGGGATAAGCTTGCGGTGTTCTTGGACGACTTGCAGGGTGAACTGAGTCTGCTCCTCGTCTTTCGTCAGCAAACCGTTGTATTCCTGTATCAGTGCAACCCCTCGTTCTGCGGTGTCGTTCACAACGCGAAGATCTCGGACGACATCCTCTGCTTGCAGATAGTCGGGATTTATCATCCAAGTGTCAGGATCCACTTCCAAGAAGGAATCTGGAAGAACTTCCGCGTGTTAAGCGTCACGAAATCACGGAGTCTAATGTTGGGGATCCTGGCCTTGTCCAAAGAGATTCGCTTGGGAGGATCCTCCTCTCCCTCGCGACTGAGTGCTTCCACCATCGCCCTCTTCTCGGAAGCGTCGACATCTCGGTCAAAGAAGGCGAGTGCCGCCAGTTGTTCGCTTAGATACCAGAGCTGCCCGCGCAGCTTGTTTAAGGCACTCTTGGCTGCTGGCGAGTCGATTGACACGAGAAGTTTCAACAGACGCAGATCGCTGGCAGGAGCTGCAGCCGACAGGCGGGAGAGGAACCAGGATTTAACATACACTCCAACACCAAAAGACACAGAAGTTCCGAAGACCTTGCGTCTCTTGCTTCGTCAGCTTGAAGCCAGTATCTCTGAACATGAAGCTTTTCAAAGCGTAAATCAATCTTGACATGAACCGTGCACGGTGGATGGCACCTGGCTTCCTGAATGATACTGCACGCGGTAAATCTCCTCTCACAAACAGGAGGGTCAACTCCAAGAGTTCGCAGTAATCATCACGTTCATGCATCAGTCCAAGTTGACTGATCACGAAATTCTTGACATCAGCAGAAAAATCCAAACGTGCAGCTGCAACGACTGGCTGGGTCTTTACTCCAGGCTTGTAATGAGTGACATCGATATATGGCCAGAATGTCTTGAACCGCTTGAAAAGGAGGATCTCGGGCCACTCGATAGTCCCATCGTGATGCTGAATGCTTCTTCAAAAAGAATTTCTTGGATGTGATGTCTGCACGCCAAGTAGAGAACTGTGTCCAGCTTCATTTCGAGCAACACACATACACCGTTCTTCCGTCCAGTGTTGCTCGATGTTGTATCGAAGCTGAGGGCTTTGATGTGGTCCTTGACACCTCGATCATTGCGTCTGTCATTGCTTGACCAGTTTCAGAATGCAGCTTTGGAATGCATAGGATTTGTTCAATTCCAGACCCTGAGACAATGATTGCAAGTCTATTGCAATTATGATCTCCTGTTAGATCTTGCATCAGCTTTCCGTCCCAATGAAGCACCAGCGGCTTCTGGGGGTTGAACTCAGCCTTGAGCTGGGCTGCTAATTCAGCCCGATGCTTTTGACGATAACGACGAATAGATGACCGATTGATGGTATATTCCTCGACGTTTAGCCCTGAAGCATGAATGATGGGGACGATAATCTGCACCGCACGACGGTCACTTGTCTTCTTCCGGTCGAGCGATGAGAGGATGGAAGGGCTAAGGATGTTTGTCCTTTCCCGTTTCCGAGCCGATAGAGTGACTTCTCCAACTGAGTCTTCTCTCTCACAATCATGCGTGTCATCAGGATCGGAAGATGAAGTGGAAGAATCCAAGGCAACGACTTCATCCAAATTGGCTTTCTCTGCAAGCTGTTTGTCCTGGAACACAAGCTGAGTTCTTCGTTTTATTGCTTGGGCTCTCTCCTTCTTCAACAAAGAAACATCAACTCCAGCCATAACCCCTCGCCATCCCATCTCACGCTGTGCCAATAAAAATTCCTTGTCTTCCGGGATTTTCATCATCGTCAAGGCATCGGAATGGGCCACATCGAACAGGTCGTTAAATGTTTCCTTGATTTGGTAGGATTTAATATTTATAGAGGGAGTACAAGATAGGATGGTGGGAGGTGGAAAATTCCGAGGTTCATTTTTTAAAGTAATATAAGGACCACCCTAATACAGTATATGAGGTATCGCGAGTTCGAAGGGTGAACTCGCCACATTGGAGATTTTGTGAGTGTTCCACGAATGAATTGTTCAACCCTCCCCCATCCACAGAAAACTTGATATAGCCAAATACCCTCTTCGTACGCTCAAAATGTAGTTATTTTCAATGCCTGTATTTGCGCTATGTGCCCCTCGTACACAATAGACACAAAGTTTAAACGCTCCATCTTAAAACTGGTTTGGCGAATTCGCCCCTCGTACTCGCGACGCCTCAAATATATATATATATTACGGGGAGGGGAGGGGGTCAAAAATGTTTTTTTTTTAAATGTTCATGTGCTCGCTCACCATTATTAGGTTTCTGTTAGAAAGAAAAATCCCCATGCCAAATTTCAGCTCAATCAGTAAACATTTAAAGGTCGGTAAGTGGCCTGAAAGTTTCCCCCTTAGGCCATACTAGTGTAAAAATAAACGACGAATAATTCTTATATTCATATATTCTTATATTCTTATATTCATTTTTGCATATAAAGTCTAAACTCGCGTAACACTTTAATTGTATATGAAACGCAAGTTCGGGTAAATTTTATATTTTCTTTCTATTTATTTATTTTTGCTGAATAATTGATGAATTATTTCTTTTTTAAATTACTTAATCATTTTTTTTAGATTTAGTTTAATAATGTAATCGTGTTAAATTCTGCAATGTTCATTTTCTTTATACATTCTCTCTTCGTTGTAAAAGATGAAGTTATGTCTTGCTTAACACTTAATTTTAGATTTTAAGCACTAATTTGGCTCATATGCATGTTAATTTTAATCCATAATAAAATGCATATTTCAAATTCCAGTTTTAGTTAACTCGACAGATCATGATAACATCAGATCTGTCAATGTGCGGTTTAAAATAAAAATATGGCTTCATCTTCAAATATCTTGCTTATCTGTCTAGATATTGATACAGCTAAAATATTTACCTTATCTTCAAATATTTTGCAAAATAATTCAGTCTATTGAGAATAAAAACAAAACAGGTCAACATTAAATAATAATGATGCCACCAAAATTTGGTAAAATTGAATAATTTTTCAAATGTTCATTCTGATTCTGTCTGATCTGACTTAGAGGCTGAGCATTACTTTTAACATTTTAGCAGTAAACTACAGTAAGAGAATATCTTTGTCTTCTCCTTCGAGCCTTGCTTTCTTCAGAGAACTTAGTCTTAAAATAAAAAAAAATAATTTCCCAATACGCTACAAGAAGAATCAGGGAACCCTTAGAGAATTTAATAAGCCTCACAGAATCCTCCGATCCCCCACAAGAAGAAATCGGAGAGTAGTATAAGAGAAACTACTGCGATTCCCTACACGGTACCAGCTACTCCAAGGTAACAAATCTGTTGCTGCTACCTAACCAGAATCCCCGTCAACCTCGAACCGCCCAAGGTCATAAACGAAGGGGTTAACACTAGTACCCTGACCTGATCAATGTTGTAGTAATGTGTAATTAAGAATTAAAATGTTTTGTTTATAAGAATTTAATAATGTCTGTCTAATAAAGAAGATAATGTTTAATAAGAAATGTAATTATGTTAAATAATTGTTTGGTTATAAAATGATAGTTGGCAACATCCCGAAATGGTCTAGAGGCAGAGAAAAGCAGAATGCCTAAAAACGACAGTTATCGGACGGCCGTTGGCCTAATAAGGTGTTTTTTCGTATTACGATGTTTTTGTAAATTTAGAATATTCTCCGGCTAAATGTTAACGCTAATTTCCCCCTCGCATTACCCCGTTTGTCTAACGTGTTTCGGTATAAATAAAAAGTCAGTAAAGTGTAATTAAGTGTATAATTTATACCCCGTTTCTGCGCATGGTTCAAATTCCTCACCGGCTCACGCTACCCGTTTTTATAAAGTATAGTGAAATCGAGTGTAAAGAAAAATAGCAAACGATAAAAAGAAATTGAATAAAGAAAGAGCAAATAGTTAAAAAGGCAAATAAGAAGTAAAAAGAGTAATCACAATAATGTTGTAAAGAGATAAGTTAATAGTTAAAAATATAAAAGCAAATTTTGTGCCCTAAACAACCTAAATCCTTTTGTTATATGGGAGGGAGACTCTACATTAATTAGTTTTCTGTATTCTGTTAAGTCTCAAGTGTTTTGACGATTGTTTAACCGAACGTGTACCCTGTAAGTGCCCAGTTTGTAAAGAACGGTCGTAGGGTATAGGTAGTTGTGAGTTAGGTATCTTGTAGTTTATAGTTTTTCCGTGCAATTTTTATTGTTTGTGTTGGTATTCATTGTTTTTTTTATAGCGAATTCATATTTATTTCAGAACTGTTAATTAAAAGTAATAGTTTATAAATAGCAGTATAGAGTTAACATTTTTAAGTAATGGCTGGTAAAAATGTAAGCCTCGTCATTACGAGACGTTCAATGGAGGTGTGGTTGGTAGGTCACACATCACAACAACTGAAGACTGCAAACTGCCAACTACACGCCAAGTCTTTGACAACTTCTTTCTTGTCAAACAAAAGGAAATAATTCAAGTAAGTGCAAGGAAAGCGACAAGAGAGCTGCTGAGACTGTGGAAAGAAGTTCGAAACAGTGATTCTTGAACGCAAAATTATCAGGAAATTTGAGGTACTGCTGAAGCGGTATAAAAATCTAAAAAAGAACAAGAACGATCCAGATGAGGGACAGATAGCTAAGGGAGAAGGTTTCAAACACGAACTGCATCAACTTTTCGATGCGGCTTACCATGATGCACAAAGTTTCATCATGACTGAACATCCAGAACATTTCTTCTGGATCAGAAGGGAGAGAGGAAAAGATACACCACTGGTGTGGACAAGGAAATGGTCAAGAAAGAAGAGAGAATGCGACGAAGGAAGGAGTCATCTGCTAAGCAGGAAGAGAAAGAAGAACGCAGGAAGAAGAAGGCAGAGCAGAAGGTAGGGCTGCCATCATTGAACTACACTAATGATGATCCTCAGGAAGATTCAAATGACTCGGAACCGACAGACCTTCCAAGAGAGACAAGAAAGGGCAGAAGCAGGCTTCCTCTCTTGATCTGGCGTCAGTCCTGGACCGAACAAAGTTGTCCGACAAGCAAGCCGTAACAGCACAAAATTCTGGTCGCGACATTGGGAAGCTGTCCCTATCGGTTAGCTTAGTAAGACGAGCTAGGGCGATGAATCGAGAATCGAAGGCGAAGGTGGTGAATAGCAACATGACATAGAAACCACCCCTTTAATCCATTAGAATGGGAAGCTTCTGCCATAGGTCACTGGTTAAAGACGAAGAAAGTGGACAGACTTGCAGGCTTGGTCTTTGGCGTCAAGATCGTAAAACTCCTGGGTGTTTCGACACTGACTTTTTGAAATGGAAAGGCAATGCGAGTCGGTGCAGTGGTGCAAGCTCTTTCAGAGTGGAATTTGCCTGACAAAATCATTGGAATGTGCTTAGATACCGCCGCCAGCAACACCAGCAAGAATACAGGAGCGTACGCCCTATTTAAGAGGAAGGAGGGGAAGAATCTGCTTTACCTTGCCTGTCGTCGTCACGTGCACGAAATAATCATCGTTCATGTGTTCAAGATGATGTTGAGCCCATCAACTGGACCTGACAGTCCCCTCTTCAAGTAATTCCAGGAATGATAGCGCTCCATTGAGTGGTCAGATTACCAACCATGTGATGATGAGGGGTTGCCATCTCATCTGTTGCACAAGTTGAAGCAAATAGCAACTTCTTTCGCCATGGTTCTCTTCCTAAACAAAGTTCAACCTCGAAATGACTACTGTGAGTTCCTGTAATTAAGTCATTTTCTTGGGTGGAATTCTCCTTGCAGTGTGAGGTTCATGGATCCTAGAGCTTACCATCAGGCTCGGCGGATGGCAGAGGTGATCTGTGCCATCAAAATTTACTTGTTTCAAGGATAGCTCTTCATCGCTCTGCACGAGAATGAAGGTCTACTGGTTTACATTAAGGCGTGGAATTCTTCGACAGTTACCCCGAAACGTCCCGCACAATTACTGTACTTTCAACTCTTTAAGATATTGGCGGAGTTTGCGCAGGTAAGCCGACTGGTTCTTGATTCTTCCGTGATATCCAGATCACGTGAGATCCTCACTGCTTTATTGGTGAATGTCTCCTTCCTGAAAGAGGATCCTCACAAGTAAGTGAATCTGAAGTCCGTCTAGGCCAGTGATGCACAAACCCTGGCCCGCGGGCCAAATGTGTCCCCCACGGGTCTTTTCAGTGGCCCCACGGGTCTTTACAATTCAATGAAAAAGTTAGAATATAAAAGTGACCCAATTTATGACTTAGATGGAAAGTAAGTAGGCTAATACATTTAGTTATTTTCTTCGCTTGGCCCTCACATCAAAAAAGTTTGTGCACCACTGGTCTAGGTTAAGGGAGAAGGTGGACGGCTTGAAGTTTGTCAACGACTGCGCGGAAAGAGGAGCGGCCTTAATCACAAAGTAAACAGGATTCTGACGAAGGGCGAGAGCCAACAGCAGTACCTTCTTCAGGTGGATAAAGACCATCGTCGGAGAGTCAAGAATACACGAAAGGCCACACTGATGGGCGCAGTCGAAGTCAGGCAACAATAAGCATCTGTCATCTGTTCGCAGGTTGTGAGAACCCAGATTTAAGGGGATAATACTACCTTTTTAGCACGGAACTTGAGAGCCAGAGCGCGTGGCTGCGGCTCTCAATGCGATATAGGAAAATTTCGAGGTCATTTACCGACCCCTAAACGTTTATAGATTGAGCTTAAATTTGGCATGGAGAGTTTTCTCCCTATAAGGAAACTAATGTTGGTTGAGCACTTGACTACTACTTTAAAACCGTTCTTGGAACCACCCTAATATATGTAGTAAACAAATTAGTTATGAGTGATAATTAAACGAAATTGATCTACATTCATACTGAAGTTATTTGCATATTATTAAAATGTAAAATATTGTAACGAAAATTCTTTTGAAACAGAGATCCAATAACAGAAAAACTGTTTGAAATAGCTTTTGGGAAGTTTTATCACTGGTGTCAGTGGTAGTCGTGGTGCACAAGTTGTGAGGCGCAAAAACACGTAATGAGTGTGGGGCAAGAACTAGAAAAGAATCAGAAAATTAGAATTTTGAATCGGCAAAACATATATAAAAGCTTTTTTTTTAATCATTTTTATTTTATCTTATTTTTTTTTATTCAGGCTCACCCATCGCATTGAGTGACCCAACTTCACACACCAAGACAACCTCGCATCTGCATTGCTCAATGCAGTATACATTTATTTGTTTTTCATTTTTCTTTTTCAAATATAATATTTTAATGAAATCTCTGCAGTGATATTTTGGTACAATAAATACTGTTTTAAATAAATACGTTCTAAATATGATAATTAGGATAAGTGTTTTTTACTTTTGTGCAATAAACTATTTGGAACAATAAAGATTTCTTTTTTGTGGTGCAACAAAACAAAAACGTTTCCAAATCTTCTATTTTTCCTTCACATTCCTTCACGTTCCTCTACATTCCTTTACATTCCTTTACAATTTTTGATAATTTCCGAAGACACTTTTAAAAATTGCAACGACAGTCAAATGCATGGTTGAATACCCGTATAATAAATTAATAATAATGAAAATTTTAATATTTCAGTCCAACAAATGCTTCAGTAATTAAATAGTCTTACGTATGGAAATAATGAGAAAATAATGATAATATTAATTTTTCCTTGTAAAAACGTAGAGAGAGAGAGAGAGAGAGAGAGAGAGAGAGAGAGAGAGAGCGAAAATAGACAGGTTTAGTATTACTCAATAATGCACAATAAGGCGACGCCATTAGGAAAGTTTTCGTACACTTGAGTTAGAGAATGTAAAATTAAATTAATTAAATAAAAAATGAGGAGTGTGGCTTTCTCTCCTTGTGGTAGAACTGTAAAATTGTAATTCACATTCGCTTCTTTACTTTTAATAATCATGTTTTTTTAAACGTTCAAATTAAAAATTTCACACCCGTTATAAACGAGTCCGCCATTAAGGTTTTTTTTAGTTCCGATCGTCATCACAGGAATAACGTAAAAATAAACTAAGAAAAATGAGTAAATATAAAACATTGTTCACCCATGACACCCACACCCACACCCACACACACACACACACACATATATATATATACTTCGCTTTTTCACTGTCACAGTTCATACGCCTTACGTCCTGGCCACGTCCTAACCGCTTCCAATAAGATGAGCGAGGTTAAGCGATGTCCGCTACGTTCGGATGATGTACAAACCCTTAGAGGCTTAGATGGTTCGGATTCCACGTAAAATTGTAGATCCCCTCCTACGTATGACATTCATAAATGTAACCAACGAAGTTAACCCCCAAACATTATTATTATTATCATCAATAACTTTAGATTCGTACGTTGTAAATAGGTTTTTAAGTCGATAAAAATTACAATGATCAATTTTATTTGGGTATTTGGGTAACAAAAAAAAAAAAAAAAAAAAATTGAACAAAGGAATTTAAGGAGAATTTTAATTTTTTTTTTAATAAAGGAATTATTATTAAAAACAAAGACAATAACAAAAATAACTCCAACTTCCCCCCCAAAATCGTCGTTGTCATGACAACCGTTGTTTGGGTAAAAGCATTTGAATTTGAACAAATCGGGATTATAACTAAATTTTATATATATATAATATATATATATATATAGAGAGAGAGAGAGAGAGAGAGAGAGAGAGAGAGAGAGAGAGAGAGAGAGAGAGAGAGAGAAAGTTGGGGTTAGTTTTCGTAGGAAGAATGAGTTAAATAATTGAATGAAGGAGGTTCATAAATACGTGGAAGAAGTACATTATACGTTCGAGGTTTTAACTCATAATCGAACTGATGAGAGTGGTCACTTTCGTGAGAATTCCTTTCTTGAACGATTTGGTTGCGGTTGCTGAATTCATACGCGTTCGTGAGAAGGGGCTCATAGCTCACGGGGAGAGGTTGGTACGCTTCCTGGTGAGGTACAACTCTTGGGTGAATTGCCTTTCCTTCGTAAGTGACGTCTGCGATGTACCCTGAATTCCGTTTGACGTAATAAGTAATGGTTTGTTTGCGTCCGTCAGGAAGAAGTACGTAATACGACCCCTTGGTGTCATAACCGTTCGTCACCTGTTCGTGTCCGAAATCGTTGCCGGAATACTGATCGTTAACGACCCACCCAAAGCCGAAATGAGGAGTCTGCAAATACGAACAAATTTAAACGAACAAATTTAAACGAAGCTAAACGGTATTAAAAAAAGAGGTTAACGTAATTAACAGAGAAATTGAGACTCGAATTATATTATTACCTAACTAAGAGCTTATTTCTAAATAAGGGATTATCGTCGAAGGAACTAAGTAAACTCCTTGAGGAACGAAGCTTACCTAACTATAATAATAATAATACAGGGTGTTCGGAAAGTCACTGTGTACTTATATTTATTTAATAGCATACAATAACATTGCATATATGATAGAGGTTATGGATGGGACCATCAGAACTTATAAAAGGTGTTGAAAGTGATGTCCTTTAACAGCAATACAGGCCTGGACCCGTCTTATTTTATTTTGAAACACCTTTGTCAGTTCTTCATTAATTAATGATGTTTAGGGGTTGTTTAAACTAATTCGTAACGCCAAAGGTCATGTGACGCTGGGAGGGGGGTGGGACCTACGGCGGAGCTATTGAAGAATAGGGACCCCAGCCTTCTTTAGTTAGGCTTATAAGGCTAACTAACGAAAATATCACGACCTAACCTAACCAATCGTTAGGTCAACTGTACGCCCTTGACGATTGGTTAGGTTAGGTCACGATATTTTCGTTAGTTAGCCTTATAAAGCTAACTAAAGAAGGCTGGGGTCCCTATTCTTCAATAGCTCCCCTACGGCTTTACGTGAGATCCGAACCACGGCTTGACACATCATCTGGACGCAAAGGACGGTCACCCATCCATCTACTAACCAGACCCAACGTTACTTAACCTCGCTGATATAACGGGAAGCGTTGCTGCCACGTGGACACTACGTAGCTCACCGAAATGTAATAATTTCCTTTTAAGAAAAACTTAAACTTTTGGGTCAATCCCAGAATAGGCACCTGATGTACCTCAATCCCAGATGAAGCACCTGCGTTCAACCTCAATCCCAGAATAGGCACCTTGCAAGGAATTAAATAAAAAAAACCTGATGATTACAAAATTTATTGTTTATACAAAGTTTATTACAAATGTAATAAAGGCAAAGTTATAAAAGGTTTAAAGTGTTTAATGAATAAAGAAAAATTTTAGATATTATAAATTCCTGCAATATGAGCCCGAATGTTTCTGAATCCATCTGAAGCAAATCTATCTTGCCACATAAATTGGTATAGGTTAGGTTAGGTTAGGTTAGAGTTGATTTTTTCAAATATTGATAAAAACAATGAAATTATATCTCTAAAACTGTTTATATTTTTTTCTCCTCAATCCCAGATTAAGCACCTGTGTTTTGCCTCAATCCCAGATTAAGCACCTAAAAATGATTTCAGGTGCCTATTCTGGGATTGATCCAACTTTTTAATAAGTTTTTTAAAAGGTTTTTTAATAAGTTTTAATAGGTGTTTTAATAGGTTTTAATAGGTGTTTTAATAGATTTTTATAGGTAGGTGGTGAAGGACAGATTCTTAAGGCTAATAATGAATGATCTGAAATGTGGCATTATACGTTTATATGATAAATATAAATGTATATGATGACGTCATAAATAAATGGACAAATATTCTATCAATCGCACCACACGTTAGTTATAACTTATAAGCAACTTATGCTTTGAGAATAGACATTCTACTTTAAATTAAGGGGGCTAGGGGGTTAACAGAACTCCCCCTCTCGCCTAAACTAGAGATAGCATAAACATTGGAATATGTAAAACCATAATAAAATGATTCAAGAGAGAGTTGTTCTTTTATTTTACGTGTCGTACTGATGATGTAGTTTCTTCTTACCTACTACAGTCAGTGAGGAGGGCCAGAACCTGCACAGCGCTTAAACATTTACCCTTAAACAAACTCAAACATAATTTACAATATATATATATATATAATATTTGTTGAAAGTAGTTATGGTGGTAAATGTCCTAAAAAACTAAATATATGCCAACACTGCAACTTTACAACAGAGGATATTGCGTACATTTACGACCTCAATGTTCGATGGTGACCTTTGACCCAAAGAAGAGGATCCGATAAGTGTTGAAGAATGTAAAGATAAAAAAATTACTTTTGGAAACCAAGTTTTGCATATATTAAGTTTACAGTTCAGTTTTAAATTCAGAAAAGGGAGTAAGCGATAGTGAAACTATGTTTATGAGTATAACTAGCGACAGCAGTTCATCGGGAAACACCGTTTACCCATAAGAGAAGTTAAGGCACTCAGGTCGGGGGTTCGAATCGCGATGGTGCTGGTAATAATAATAATAATATAGGAGTTAACGCAATGGATCGCATTTGTTGGCCTGAGCTCTGGGCCAGTTTCTAGCCCTCCTGACCGAGTAGTATTATAGCTTTACTTAAATCTATATTCATATGTAGTTTTTATAGAATGACATTTTATATATATATATATATATATTATATATATATATATATACAGGGTGGGCGGAAAGTAGCTCCCTAATTTAAATTACATATAAATTATGTATAAATTGTGATTGTATTGTTATATTGTTATGGTGTGTTCTCTAAAGTGGTACAATTGTAACGTTCATTTTTTTTTCATTTCAGATTGAAGGGTAACAAGGCTGAGCGTTTAACAACGCAGGAGCGTGCCCAGTTGGCGGCACGGTACGAAGTTTGGCAATCTGTCGTTCGAGTTCAAAGATGGTGGCGGGCCATTCACGGACCACGTGCCCAAGTGGACCCGAAAACAATCAAGAACTGCCACTCGAAGCTCATGACCACGGGGTCTGTGGCAGATGTTCGAAGATGTGGTCGCCCTTCGACATCCAGGGCCCAGGAGACGGTGCAGGCAGTTCAGGAAATGTTCGCACGGAGTCCACGAAAGTCAACTCGCCAGGCAGCTCGGGAAAGTGGACTCTCCCGCTACTCAGTGCGAACTGTGCTGAAGAAGGAGCTGAACTGGCGTGCGTGGAAGCCGCATTACTGCCAATCTGCCAATCTCTCTCGGACGAGGACTGCGACATTCGCATGGAGTTCGGGGAAATCATGCTGGCTTGGCATGAAGACTGGCCCCATCTCTTCCGCAACATCCTCTGGAGCGACGAGGCGGTGTTCCACGTCGGAGGCTTTGTCAACCGCCACAATTGCCACTACTGGGCAGGAGAGGATCCCATGGTTACCGCTGAAAAACGGCAGAATCGGTTCAGTGTAACGGTGTGGTGTGGTATGACCTCAGATCAGGTTGTGGGCCCGTTCCTTCTGCGCAACACCATGAATGCTGAGCGGTACCTTGCTATGTTGCGAAACGAGGTCTGGCCGGTTGTCAGCACATGGGAGAACATCGACGATTTGATATTTATGCAAGATGGCGCCCCTCCGCACTTCGCTCTTGTTGTCCGTGAGTGGCTGGATGCCCACTTCCCTGGGCGTTGGATGGGTCGTCGTGGTCCACATCAATGGCCAGCCAGGAGCCCCGACTTGACACGGTGCGACTTCTTTCTTTGGGGGTGGGTAAAGGAAGAAGTCTACCGCACCAAACCGAGGACATTGGAAGAACTGGAGGACCGAATTCGGGAAGTCATGTCCTCCATCCCGCCGGAGTTCCTGCTAAAGTCAGTGGACGCCATTCCTGGGCGGCTCCAGAAGCTGGTGGAAAGAGTTGGAGCCCACATTGAATTTTAGAGAAAACCTACCATGTATGCCTACCTTTTCATATTATTTCTTCTGAAATAAATGGATAATATACGTATTTTTTTACCAATCCAAAATAGGGAGCTACTTTCCGCCCACCCTTACACGTATACATACACACGAGTATAAAAAAGAAGACTGAAGTAGGACCTGCGCCGTACAGTCAAAGGAGGGTTCGTTCTCGAGTCCTTGGGGCTGCACGTTTTACTTCAGTCTTCGTATTAAAATCACTCTACGGTTATTGTAGTTATCTCTCCTCCTCGTGTGCAGAAACGTTCCTTAACACTTATGTCGTTTCTATTCATTTATATACTGCGCGGTCATTGCAGTTATATGCATATATATATATATATATATATATATATATATATATTGCATAGACATACCTCTAAATGGGGCTTTGCATCAGGAAATGGGGTACTTTTGCGTTCTTTTTCAACCGGGAAGGGGGAGAACACTGGCTTGGGTTTCAGCTCTTTACTTACGGGATGGGTAATATCGTAATCATTTGGTGAAATATCTGGGGTTGGACCCCCAAGCCCCTGCCACAATACAAGCGACGAGACAGACCTATACAAAGACATTTGCTTAGTATCAACATCCCACCTTGAAATGGTGTCGGGTTCGATGACAGACAGATATATATATACCCTTGTTAACCTTCGTTTTATGCTTCCGCCCGAATTGCTCATTCTGACGAAGGTGAGCCTTGTCACTCCACCTTGGACCTGCAGCTTAACATGAAATCTGAGCTACGACCCACCAAGGAAGTCTGAAATCACAAATTCCGAGTCGGGATTTTATATATATATATATATATATATATATCGATGCCGTTCTACGAATAGGTCGTGAAATGATTTTTTACAACTTTTCAGAAATAAAATTAGAAGATTTTTAAATTATTCGCTCTGATTTCGAGACATTTTGCTTCAAATTCCATTTCTTCACTTCTAATATACATACAGCTCTGATATGCTGGATTGTGCTGGCGCAAACATTGGTTGAAAAAAGTCAATTTTAGCCAAACTCGATTTTACGACCTTTTCGCAGAACGCCCTCGATATATATATATATATATATATATATATATATATATATATATACATATATATATAACTTAATTCAAATGAAAAGCACTTTTCACACGAAGTTTTAACTGTCTTGAATGATAAACGGACCTTATAAATCATGTTGCAGTCCGGAATTGAATTTTAGGTGGATTGGCCCATGCCCAAAAATGCCCCATCTTTTATATGCATCGAAGGGAAAGGGGGTTTGATGTAATACTTTTATGTAATTTTTTTTATATAATTTTAAATCTTTTGAGGAAGGTCAAACGAAGCATACCCAGAAGGAGACTGTGAGGGCGAGCGGTCAGTAGTTGAAATACTGAAAAATAGGAGGGGCGGGGTAATTGGAGTTATTTTGAAGTGGGGCAGATCTTTAGGAGCTCGTCTGTTTATGCCCTGAAGCGTGTATGACCGGGGTATAAAGATTCGAAGGGGTCATGAAAGGTGAGATTATTGGATCATAAAGCGTATTTTGTTTGGCTTGACATATTCATGGTCAAGGTCAAATAATAAAATATTTGAAATACTGTTACTTTTACCATGTCTCGTTCATGGTCGGAGAAAAACACCATGTAACTATGATGTTTATTTCTATACATTATAAAATATAATGGCGAGGCAACCATATCGAAAGAGGCACTATTTCTACACTCAAAGTGTACCATACGTCCACGAGCGATCTTGTATGATAACCATTAAAATAATTATAATGATCATTATATTAAATTACTCTAAAATAATAATTAACTTCATTATAAAACTCAATCGATGCGATTCAGTTCAGTATTTCCTGAAACGACATTAGCTTTCCTTTTATCTAAATCTTATCTTTTGCAATTCTGTCTTTGTTAAAACTCATCAAATACAAAAATAAATATTTTACATAAAAATTTCGTTTCCTTTTACCAATACCAAAGACGCTTCATAGAACACATTACATTACATCATTACATTTCCTTCTTACATTACATTCCATTCCAACGGTAACATTTTTCTTCCAAAAACAATCTGATTTTTCTCTACTCAATATTTTAATCCATGAAAGGAACGATGCATCGCGTCAATACACAAAATTGGACGTGAAAGAGTTTGCATTAAATTTGAGTTTATACAATTTGAAAAGGCAAAATGGCTTCAAAAGAAAAGCTTTCGAATGATGCAACATCTTTTCACTCAAAGATTAAATCTTTGTTCTCAGAAAAATTGAAAATTTTTAGGTAATTTTCGATTCCAATTCGAATTGAATCAATATTTATAATGTAAAAGTGGTTAGGTTTGATTTTGAAATAGCAAAATATAATCGCTTCCAAAGTAGAACACGGTGTGTGTGTGTATATATATATATTATAATATATATATATATATATATATATATAATACGCCATTAATTTAAATTTGAAGTTTTTGTAAGCCTACTAATAATGTTCATATGTTCACTTTTATTCTGAACACCTAACCAGCCTACGACAAAATTTTCACTTTCTTTCTTCTATGTTTTTCAGAGCATATAACTTATAAGCGTTGTTAGCCCCAAATTTTTAGATCTTGAGTTCTTTAGTATTATCTATCGTCCCAACCAACTTTCTTAATTCCTATATTCTTAAGTTTATGTGATATAACCTTTCACAGTTAGTGACATGCTTTCCAGTCGTTATTTTCCATTTATTCTACAAGAATAAGAAAAACAATGTCAACATATTAAAACAGAAGATGTTTTTAATATATTTGCATTCATACATCAACTTGGTGAAATATAGGCCTATAACCCCATTATTAATAATATTAGAAAAGATAGCCGTGAAACTGAGCGTGTTTCCATTATTCTGTTCAATCCACATATATATATATATATATATATATGTTAACCCCTCCGCCTATGGCCTGGGTTGGTTCGAAGTCGATGGGGGTTCTAGTTAGGTGGCAGCAACGGATGTGTTACTTGCAGTAGTTTCTTCTACGGGACTCCAATAAACCTTAACCCCCCCCGCCCATGGCCTAAACCATTAGAGGTACAGTAAAACTAAACATACCTTACAAAAGAGAATTTAATCCTGCATTTAATGAGAAACAATTAAAACTTGGTGTTCCCGCCATTGGTTTCCAAGACAGCCTGAATTCGCTTTGGGTAGCTTGCCAAAAGTGACGTGAATAGATCTAGATCGTTACGCAAATTTGCTAAAACAGTTTCAATGTGTTGCGTCATTATATCCTTCGAAAATCGATTTGCTGCAGGTTCTTGAAACAAGAGACATTCAACTTTGTCTTTTATAACTGATCCAATGTGTTCACAGACGTTCAGGTCAGGAGAATTTCCTGGCCATTCTTCATTTCCAAAGAAATCGATCTCATGGTTCCGCAACAACTGTTGAGTGGCTAATGCCTTAAAGCAGGGGGCCTTATCGTGCAGAAGTGTGACCTGATCGACATCCATAAACATTGTTTGGGTTCTTAGAAAGGAATGACATGCGGGATAGAATAATATCACGAAAATACTGTCCATCCAACTCTGACCATTTGCTTCAACACCCACATGAGCTTCTTTGCAGTGAACAAAACAAACACACCAACACAGTCTGGACTTTTAAATAATTCGCGATAATGTTCATTGTCATCGATTTCATCTGGTGTTGTGGCCCACACTCGATCATTTTGATAGGCCGACGTGTTACGTAAACAAAAAATTCATCGGAGACAACTAAATGCATGAAATCATCCACATCCCAATCTTCAAGATAATGGGCAAACCACATTCTGTCATCGATGTTAAGTTGAGTTTTTCTTGGTTTTGGAAGTTCATGCCAAGGCTTTAAACCTTGCCTATGACGGTACAGTCGAATGATCTCACCACTAACGATCTTTCTTCTCAACACTTCGATCTCTCTAGAAAGTTTAGCACAGCTGTTTTTCCGCTTACGCGTACCGCTTTCAATGATGTCCTTTGTTTCCTGAGAAAGTGGCAAATTTGGGCGCCCAGATTTGGTTGTATCCATTTCACATTCATCCAAAGTTTTATTCCAATTTCT
Source organism: Bathynomus jamesi (assembly GCA_023014485.1). Classification (NCBI taxonomy): domain Eukaryota; kingdom Metazoa; phylum Arthropoda; class Malacostraca; order Isopoda; family Cirolanidae; genus Bathynomus; species Bathynomus jamesi. The sequence goes on along the minus strand of JAJOZX010009880.1, from coordinate 77,810 downwards.
TTTGACGAAGTCCTCACTTCTTCGCAACTTTTTGGCAACCGATGAACGTGTTATAAAGGTGGCTCCAGCATCACGAGCTTCCCGAAATGTTATTGCTCGTATGCGATCTATCACACGTTGCCTCTCCAAATCACCAATTAATTGAGAAGCCATTATATTATCACTTTATCAGCTAGAGTAATTTTAATACCTGCAATAAATAAAGAATTGTATATATTTTTATAATCACTAAAACAATTTCAATATAAGTAAACTGTAAGCTGCAAATGGGGGGGCTAAGGTTTTTTGGAACCCCTTATATTATTCTTCGAGTTCTTCTATAGTGGCTCGGAGGATTCTGTGAGGCTTACTAAATTCTCTGAAGATTCCCGGATTCTTCTTATAACGTATCGGGAAATTTTAATGACTAAGTTCTCTGAAGAGAACAAGGCTCGAAGGAGAAGATAAAGACTATTTCTTACTGTATTTTACTGCTAAAATGTACAGGCAGTGCTCAGCCTTTGAATCTATTTCTCAGTGAACATGGAAGATTTTTCGTGGGTTTATATACCCCAAAACTGCTAACATCATTATTATTAAATGTTGAAAAAGCTGCATTATTTTTGCACAATATTTGAAAATAAAGTAAATTTTTTAGCTGTGGTAATGTTTGAACGAATAAACAAGATATTTGAAGATGAAGCCATATTTTTATCTTAAACCGCGTATTTTCAGATCTGATGCTGTCATGATCTGCCAAGTTAACTAAAAGTGGAAATTGAACTAGGCATCTTTACACTAAAATACGCATATGAGTAAAAATTAAAGGTTTAAGATTTACAATTAAATGCTTAGGCAAGACATGACTTCATCTTTTATAACGAAGAGAGAATGTATACAAAATATGAACATTGCAAAGCTTAAGCAGGATTCATTATTAAGCGAAATCTAAAAAAAGCTAAAGAGATTTTAAAAAAACAAGTCACCAATTATTTGGCAAAGTAGAAAGCAAATCAAAAATTTTATCCAAACTCGCGTTAGGCGATTTTGGTCCTTATGTAAAAATGAATACATACACGTACATACATATGAATATAGGTATTATATAAAGTTAAATATATATGAATATATAGGATTATATAAATACATGAACCATATAAACACATGAATTTTATAAATGGATACAAGAACTATATAAATGAATATAAGAATTTCCTGAAAAAATAAGATAGTATAGGAATATAGGAATTATTCATGGTTCATTTTTACACACACACACATATATATATGTATATATCTATATATATATATATATATCTATATATATATATATATATATATATATATATATTATATCTGGGATTAACCTCACTATTAAGACCACAATGTGATAGGGTGTAGTACCGCTGACATCATTAAATGAAGGTTTGACCTCTTATTCCTTGGGCTACAGACTTCTATTTTTAATAATTTTTAATCAAACTTCTCTCTCTCTCTCTCTCTCTCTCTCTCTCTCTCTCTCTCTCTCTCTCTCTCTCTCTCTCTCTCTCATGCAAGTAGATCGATAAATATGTAGATATTATGGAGTAGACATGGGGAGTAGACTGTGGTGATGTCTTTATTTCACGGAAGAAGAAACTGATATAATATAATTGTTTGTGAGAACGTTTATTCGGATCCCCTTATCATTATATAAACAGGGTGTAACAGAATTTAGGCACCACAGGGTTAAGTAATATTTAATTTTTAGATATGGTTGAGAAATTAAGGAAGCATCATAGGTTCAAGTATATATTTTAGTTACTTACCAAAATTGACTTAACAAGTTTGTCTTTCGCTAGTTAACCTACCAGATATATCTGTAAATGAAATATTAATTAAGCCTATGGTGCGCGAATTCTGGTACACCCTGTATACGTATATACTCTTACGGAACTGTAACGGAATGGGGTTTGAAAATTTTTGTTACACTCTTAGTTCATAATTCCCACCCCATTTACATAAATCTCCACCTACCTGTACAGTGTACATCTCTCACTAACTTGTATTGAGACCAAGTTGGGTTAGAAGTTCTTCAACTCCACCTACTAATTAAAAATTGTCCAATCAGAAACCATCTTTTATTCCTTCCAGAGGCTGACCAATCAGAGGAAGGAAATATGTTTACACTTTAACTTCACTACTATTTCAGCAGTCCATAGATACGATGCATTTATGATCGACGCTGGAGGTGAAGATTATCTTAAATGAAATGTAAAAAGATGAAGATAATTCCTGCTAATTAAGATTCCTACTAATTAAGAATTGTCAAATCAGAAACCATCTTTCATTCCTTCCAGAGGCTGACCAATCAGAGGAAGGAAATATGTTTATACTTTAACTTCACTATTTCGGCAGTCTATAGGTACAATGCATTTATGATCGACGCTGGAGGTGAAGCTTATCTTAAATGAAATTAAAAAAGATGAAGATAATTCCAGCCGTTGAGAGGAATCCACGATTAGAAAAGAAGAAGAGGAATAGTAATACGATTTGCCCCACACTGATTCGCATGAAAAGCCTTAAAAATACGCTGTTACGATATCACGTTACCATTTTTCAGTCACGTGATCATCTTTATTATAGCAGGAACTGATAGCTTATAGCGTGCTAGCCAAGCTTGACATTAATCTAAGCATTAGTCCTAACTACTGTAGATACTGGACACCGGATACCGGATACTGGATACAGGATATAATACTTTTAATAATTATAATTTTATACTAACAACTTAACAGAGCTAACACCTGTTTATTTTATTGCAATCAAATACACGAATTAAATACAATAATTTGTATCTTAAAATTAATACATACGATACAAAAGTTTGTTCCTCATAGTGTCGTTTAGTTCCGGATTGTAATTATTTATTTCCGTTAATTTGTCAAAGTATTTTAAGTAAAAACAACGATTTTTTTAAGTTATTTAAAAAAAATTCAAAAATTAAATAATTTCAAGTTTAATTCAATAAAGTTTTAAAATTTGAAAATGCAAAAAAATTCAACATTCAAAATCTTAATAAACTTTAAAAAAAAAACCTTTAAAAAAAATGTCAGTAATGTTTTTAAATAAAAATTATTAGTATTAAATTAAAATATTTTTGTGTTATTGCATACAGAGTGAACCAAAAGCGAGAAATCGTGCGTTTGATTGGCAGTATTTTTTGCATTGAAGTTTCATCTGTTAACAAAACACGATATTTAGAAGGCGGTTTATACAATTTGATCACAGACACACTCCTATACGTTAGGACTAAGTGGATTATTCTTCACCATGGCTGGAATAATTCAAGTAGTAAAGAGAACATCATTTAATAGAATGCAGCTGAAGTTGCTCTCCAGTACCAGAAGTATTATGGTCGGACTTCTTCACTACTGAAGAACATTTTGAACTACAGTATGTACCGAAGTTGGACGAAACTGGAGTGTCTGCGCGATGCACCCAAAACTGGATGGCCTAAATCTGCTATAGAATTGATAAGAATGGAGAAGGCATTACGCCGCTTTTCAAACAAGTCCCGGAATGTCATTAAACACTTTCTCTGGAGCTGAATCTGGCTACAGTCAGCTTTCGACGGATAATCAAGGATCTGGGATTGAAGGCCTGTCACTCTCCCTTGCTGAATGCCTTGAGAGACGGTGAACCCGATCGACGCTGTGAATCTGCCGAACTCTTCCTTAACTTGGTCGCTCACGATCCTTCTTCGCTTGATCGAATCGTTTGGACCAATGTTGCCACGCTCAAGTTGAACGGACATATCAACCTGTATAAAATACACTAGCTGTGCTGTTCAGAATCTTCATATCGTGGTTATACAAGACCTGAATGCCCTTATTTTATGGGCTGGAATTTGACCGGGAGACTATCATCGGGCCGTTTTTCTTTCGTGACACCGTTATTAAAGATAGGTACAGTATCTTGAAATGCTAAATGAAAAAAAATCATTCCTACAATTTTTTATGCAAGATAGGGGTCCTACCCATTACGCTTACCGCGTTTGGAACTTTCTGAATGAACATTTTCCTGGTCGGAAGAGGTGCATGGTCCAATTTATTGATCCGATTCATTGGTCAGCGCGGTCTCCGAATTTGATTCCGGATGCCTTCTTTTTATGGGGCAAAACCAAAGACTGTGTATAAAACGAAACGTTGGACTTTTCCAGCATTCAAGGACGCTACCATTCCCGCAATACGAAACTTACCAATAAAATTACGCTAATGAGTTTGCCGATCAGTACCAGTAAGACTGCATTAGTGCAAAGACTTGAATGATAGACCTATTTAGCAGTTATGTAAAAAGCTTTGTTGCTCCAAATACTTAAAACAGTTTTAATACTGCTATCTAGTATACACACACACACACACACACACACACACACACACACACACACATATATATATATATATATATATATATATATATGTGTGTGTGTGTGTGTGTGTGTGTCTCTCTCTCTCTCTCTCTCTCGTCTCTCTCTCTCTCTCTCTTAACACCGCTAAGTATGAATGACTCAATATATCACTTACTCCATAAACACCTTTCAAGGCGGGAGACCCAAGTTGAAACTTTGCGACATTCGAAGAGTTGGCAGACATACACATGACAAACATCCAATTACAGAAAACACGCTCATGCACTTGCTTGCCTTGTTAATATGTCTAAGAATAGAGTAGCAAAATATTTTGTAGAAAAGCATAATTTCATTAAAAGAAATCACTTTATGAGGCTTCCTCTTGTCCTTGTAACTTCTTGTAACTCTCTCTCTCTCTCTCTCTCTGTGTTCAGCAGCTAGGTAAAGAATTAATTCTATGACGTGACTTTTAGAAAGCTTTCATCGAAATGTGACACTTGTCGCCACATCAATCCACGGACCGTGAGAGGCCATATCAATGAAATAGGGTTGAACATGAAGTAGGATAACGGGAAACACCCTTCATATCCTTTCTCTCTATATTGGATAGGCCGGATATTGGGCGAATCAATGTCCCTATCTAATTTCTTCCCTTTCCACCACGACCTTTGACCAAACCCGAAGGCGAAAATTCAGTTCTTTTTCAGTATAAAAAAAAAATTTGTACTGAAGTTTTAATTCGTCAGTTCTGAAGGAAAAATTCGGAGGAACTTTATCGAATAAAAGAATCTGAGTCTTTTATTCCATGAAAAAAGACTTAAATAACTTTATAAACGGCCAAACTCGAATGTAAATAACTTAAATGACTTTAAAGTTATTTATAAATAAAAATATTTCAGTTATTTTAATGATGGTAAGAAGGCCATTCAATTAAATCAAAATAAAAGAAGCGAAATGTAGGTCAGGTTCAGTATATAAATTTGGTTAACTTTAGTTTTTTTCTTCAGCCCGAATTGTTCATTCTGACGAAGGTCAAGCTTGTTGTTTCACTTTGGACCTATGGCTTAACGTGGAATCCGAACTACGACTCACCACGGATGGTCAGAAATTATAAAGTCCTTACCCGGACTAGGCCATCCAGGGTACCCATTTATCTACCGACCTATTTTTCTGGAAGGATGAACAGCTGGGTAAGCTGCGCGACGTCTGCTTTCGCCTGGAATCTAACCCGGGGCCGGTGGATTCGTAGTTAGCGATGCTAATCACTACACCACCGAGGCGAGACACCTTTGATTTTTCCATATTTTTCATTTGAAAATGAAAGTCAATAAATGAAAACAAATTTACTGAAACAAATTAAAACAATAATTGAGAATCGTGTTGCTTTCCACTTTCTAACATTTAATTGATCAGCTCTGCTATTTGTTCTTGAGGACAATCATCGCGGTATCTATTTACTGTTGTCAAACCTCCTCATCTTGTGCGGAACGCTCTTCTACACAAGCGTCGTTCTTTACATTAATTATACTGTGTGTTGTTTGCAGTTAAAATGTGTATATATATATATATATATATATATATATATATATATATATATATATATATATATATATACACAGGGTGTTTCACAACCAGTTTGCCATATTTTGGGGGGGTGATTTCGGGAGTGATTTCGGGGGGGAATATCGAGTAAAAAACTTAATACAACATAGGTGCTATTTTCAACCGTTGCGGAGCTACGGACGTTTTAAGATATACAAGCAACAAATCCCTACCCCTACTTGTGTGTAATTCGATAGTTGGCAACTTGGCAGCACTGGTGGTAGTTTCGGTTAACGAAGTTACCACTACTAATCCTCAATTTTTTCTTTCAATGGGTTCTGATCTGTGGTACGAGACACTGTGTTGCGCTAAGGTGAACAATCAAAATGAATCAACACTTAACACCTGCTGAATACGCTGATATCCATTTCATTTTTGGATTCTGTGATGGTAACAGCAGAGCGGGCAGTTGAGGAATATCGAAGGCGTTTTCCGAACCGCCGAATACGGAACAGGCAAGTGTTTAGTGACACACACCAGAGATTAATGGAAACAGGGACAATTGTTCCACGTAACCAAGAACATGCAGCACGACGGCCCATTGTTGTGGAGAAGCGCATACCGGACCTAGTACAACGTTGCCCAACTACCAGTGTTCGAAGGATTTCTAGACGAATTGGTGAATCCGCATCGCGTGTATGGCAAACCATACACGGTGAGGGTTTGTATCTCTATCATTTGCAACGTGTGCAAGCTCTTCAACCGGATGATTACGATAAACTTATTCAATTTTGCCAGTGGATGGTTATGCATCGCCAAATTCTTAATCGCATACTGTTTAGTGATGAAGCACAATTCATTTGGGATGGAATTAACAAGAGACGAAATTCCAACTTGTGGTCCGCCGATAATCCCCACGGTATCGTTGAAGGAAACTTTCAATATCGCTTCTCGGTGAGTGTTTGGTGCAGTGTAATTGGAGATCAGCTGATTGGACCGTTCGTTATGGAACAACGATTAACTGCTGATATTTATCTGAACTTCCTGACGAACGCATTGCCGCTTTTGATGGAGGACGTGCCCTTGGAGACATGGCGCAGGATGTTCCTTCAGCACGATGGGGCGCCACACATTCTGGTCGTCATGTTACGGATTACTTGAATCAGCGGTACGGGAATCGTTGGATTGGTCGTGCTGGTCCAATATCGTGGTCCCCGAGATCTCCGGACCTAACCCCGTTAGATTTCTTTTTATGAGGCCTTATGAAAGAAATTGTCTACAAGACCAAAGTACAAACGAGAGAGGAACTCTTGCGTCGGATTATGGATGCCGCTGCTTACATACGAGAACACCCCGAAATGATTTAATGGGCAGTGGACTCTTGTTTGGAACGAGCAAGGCTGTGCATTGAAAGCCGAGGCGGACATTTTGAACATTTATAAGGTATCTCTCATAAAATGTAACAATAAATACATCAGATTAATACTCTCGTTTATTTTTTTCCGTGCACTTTAAAACGTCCGTAGCTCCGCAACGGTTGGAAATAGCACCGATGTTGTATTAACTTTTTTGCTCGATATTACCCCCCAAATCATCCCCCAAAGCAGGGGTGTGCTGGGACTGGTTCGGTCCTGTTCGCCCGAACCGGTTGTTAAATTTTGTTTTTAACAAATATTTAACAGTCAGTAGAAATTTATCTTGAAATTTACAATTTGTCAGTCAGTCTTGATGAATTTTACGACTCATGACGCCCGGGATTTGTCTCGTTCACAATTGTGTTTTTGTGAATTATAGCTTTAGTTTACAATGTCACATTTGATGTTACATTCGTTGCATGTCATTAGAATGATTTTATTTCATTATGAAATTTTTGGAAAGTATTTATGAAAAGATCGATCGAACAACTGCGTAATAAGCAAAGCTGGCTTGCTGGCTGGAACTGAAACACGTGGTTGAGTCAGCCGGATTAGGACATGTAAACATTAGATCAGAGACTTTACCAGCGTGTGTAATTATGTACGTATGTGTATGTACGATTATTTGCATGTATGTATTTTAGCACACACATCATAATATCATACTGCTATATAAGGGACAAGCAAATGCAGAGGGAGAGAGAGAGATATGCACGCACACAAGTCAATCGGTGCTAGTAGTATACCCGCAAGAAGGGAGACAGAGAATGGATCAATTTGAAAATTTCCCCCCCTCACCGTCCTTCATGGCGGTCCCTCCTTTATGAGGTGTTCTTCATGGTCCTTCAAAAAAAAAAAAAAAAAAAAAAAAGAGGGGAAAAAAGGGGGGGGGGAAAGGGGGGAAAAAAATAAAAAATAAATTTAAAAATAAATTTAAAAAATAAATTTAAAAATTAAATTTTAAAAATTAAATTTTAAAAATGATTCGTCTTCACCTTCCTTCAAAAAAATTTAAGAAAAGATTGAGCCTCGCCTTCCTTCTTGAAAAAGTCCTTTCATGAGACAAACAAGAACAAACATGCAAAAACATACATACATTCGAGTACTTCCTGTTCAGGCAAATTCCGCCAGACAGTAGAAATGGAAACGAATATCTGAAAGGTTTTAATAAGCCTAACCACATTGCGCATCAACACATCAATTTTCAAATGTTAACAAATTGCGAACAATACATAAATGAAAATCAGAGTGATCATATTTTAAACCGAATACAAGTTCTTTGTTTAAGATCTGCATTATGAAAAATAAATGAATATTTATCATTTTAATTTAAATAAATTAATTTCTCTCTTTTTTAAGGGAAACTGGCTTATTTTCAAACGAGATGACCTTCAAATACAATATACATATAGTACACGCATATTTGTTTTTACTTTTAAATATGTAGTTTTCTGTTATTTACATCGCTATATACCATTACATTCACTTTCACATGCTATCTTCTGGTATATGAACTAATAATTTTACCGTTCATCAAATTTCGTTATAAATTACATGTGTTAAAAAGAACATCAAGTTGCGTAACGATGCTTTAAACTAAATCACCAAAGTTGTTTTCCTCCTCTAAACATCCACTTAAATATTATTACTAATATTGATTTATTGTTATTATTACATATATATATGTACACGTGTTAAGAGTATTTAAATTAAATTATTGATTTCAATTCCCTTCGTAATAAAAGCATCTGGCAACTATACCCCCAATCTTGCTATATATTTCTCTCAGTAATTGTTTTCAGGTTAGTTGTTAAGTTTAACTTTCTTCTAAAGACTATTAGTTGATACTAATCTTGCTTATTATTATTATTATTATCATATATATATATATATATATATATATATATATATAACATCCAAATAAGTAGGTTCTGGTAAAAAAAATTCTTATTAGATGCAATTAAAGAAAACGGGATGTCGAATTTGTATGGGTTGTCATTTTTAAATAGATGCAGCGGGAAATAGGTACTGAAAGTTGAGAGATTTTTCATTAAGAACCTTTCTATTTGTAGTTATAGTTAGGACTATTCACATTACTTTAATTATCATTTCTCTAATTTAACGGCTGTTCACAATTCCTCATAATTCTCATAATAAACGTATTTGTTTTCACACCAGTCAGGCCACAATAAGCATGAACAGAATGTTCATGCTTATTGTTTTTGTCATTAGCTGTACCAATCATGTCTTTACAGACTGAAGCCTACCATTATACAACGTTTAAAATCTTATAATTTAATACTTTATGATATCAGATCTCGTATAAAAACATCATTTTCTGTACAAATGGCCACAAAAATACTTTCAATCATAATAATGTACTCATAGAACGCACCATACGCTTTCACTTGTATTAAAAACGTAAAACTGAAAGTTGTATCATCACGCGATATTCGATTCTGCAATGGCGTAAGCGAGCCCTAATATTTAATTTAAAATTATTTAACAGATCATTCGAGGGAACTGTACATCGATCTCATTATAACTTCTGACTCATAATAACCCGCTATGCATATTTACAAGAGTCGAATTTAAATAAATAAATAAATATATATATATGTATATATATATATATATATATATATATATATATATATATTATATATATATATATATATATTATAAGGAGTTTGTATGTGGCATTCCAGCAGAAGGCAGGAAGTGCCTGAACCCTGTTTCTCCCATCACTGTCCTCTTCATCTGGCCTTTTTACATGTCACGTCTACCCTGTAAGCAGTCCAGCATACTCTCAAACACGCGCTTCTCACTATATCCCTTACTACACACGCATGCATCTTACACACTACACAGTCTTTTCAAAAAAGGTGTAATTTCAATAGTTTCGGAGATTCGCGATTGGCCCCTCCTTCCTGCCTGCATCGTATATAGTACCAAGCAAGTCTCTCCACAGTTTACAGGTTTCCTCATTGTCTAAAATTTATAAAGTTCTCTCTTATTGTTTTCCTTATTGTAACGGACATCACAACCGAATTTAAATAGTATTTAAGTATTATGTCGAGCAACATAGCTAGATAACCCTGCCACAGCCTAGTTTCTTTGCATAATCATGAAACATGAAACAAGATTATATATATATATATATATATATATATATATATATATATATATATATATTAGGGTGGTCCAAAACGTTAAAGCATCGACTAAGTTCTCTCCACAAGGTTGGTTTTATGCCTCTTGGTGTGGACAGTATTTGTGCAAAGTTTCACGTTATTCGGTTAATATTTAGGGGTCGCCCCACTTGCCCCCTTTTTGAAAATTTGGGAAAATATATAGACAACTGAATAACTAAATTATTTTTTTGGTTCTCAAAGAATATGAAAGAAAACAGTAAGACAATAGGACATGATAATGGGTGTATCTTCATTATTTCTTCTGCATCAGAGTCGCCTTGGATGGTATTGGTATCTGTTTTCGGTGGGCGGCTACGAGTTGTAGGAGGTACTGCTTCTGGTCCTCGTTTCGTGTCAAAGTGTCATTGTAGCGTTGTGCGAGAGCAATACCTCGCTCGGCAGCATCATTGACGACTTTCATCTTTAAGGCGCGATCTCTAAGTTCCCTGTAGTTCTTGTCATTTGGCCATTCCCGTGGATCTTTTTGAAGTAACTGGCGCGCTTCCTCCTTACCTCCAACTTTCAAGGCATCAAAGAGGGTCAATGTCCTTTTCGTGACGAAGGATGCCACATCATTTTCAACACCAGCTTCCGCCATGTCGATTCGTCGGGGGCAGCCATTCTTTTGGGGATGTTGGAGGTGTTGAACCATTCTCCTTTTGGTATCAGGATCGATCCTATTATCGAAGAAGGCCAGTCCAATCAGATGCTCCGACAAGTACCACAGGTGGCGTCTTAGAACTGTCTTCGCCGCTTGTGCAGCTCCTCCGTGTGGATATTTTTCCAGAAGATGCAGCATTTTGAGATCATTGAGTGGAGCTTGTGTCCCCATTGGCGCTTCATGCCAGTACTTGACGTAAATCAGACTGACAAATAAAGCCAGCTGAGTCACGTTTCGTTCTTCGCGTGCTGTGAGCTTGAATTGATAGTGAAAGAGGTAGATTTTGAGCGCATAAATCGCCTTCGCCATCCATCTCGCGTGGTGCATGGACCCGGAGCTCGGATAAAGAGTTGACCACCAGTCTTTCCCCCCAGGAAGAGCAAAGATAGTTCAAGGAACTCCTTGTAGTCGTCACGAGGTTGGCTTGCCTGAAGAGCGTTAGGTAAGTAAGTGAGCATCTCTTTTCTCATCTCTTGGAGTTGAGGGTTCTCGAACAAGCTGTCCGATGCTGAGACAAATGCTTCGTGGGAGAGAGATGGCCATTCCTTTTGAAATCGCTTAAAAAGGCCTGTTTCAGGACTTCCTGTTGAGCCAAATATTGAGGCAAAGACATCAGCAAGTACGACTTCAAGTATATGATGTCGACAACCGATCCAAACTAGCTCGTGACCCAATGCTTCTTCAATCCTGACACAGGCTCCGCGATGTAAACCCGTGTTTGACGCAGTGGTATCGAAGACGAGACCTCTCACATGCTGTTCCACGTTCCATAATTTCATAGTTTGAAGGCATGCCTGGGCCTGTGCTTCTCCAGTTCCTTGTTTCATCTTTGGGACACCAAGCAGCTTCTCCTGTCCATTGAATGTTATAAGGATTGCTATCCGATGCACATTCGTCTTCTTCCCTTCAATGCCGGGGAGAAGCTTTCCGTCCCAATGGAGAAGGACAGGGTCTTCTAGAGAGAATGATTCTAGGTCTTCTCGAGCTGCCTGTTCTCGCCCACTTTCTCTGTAGCGATGAATAGAGCTCCGAGAGCACGTCATCCCAGACAGATCATGCCCCGCGGCCTGTAATACAGCTCCAGTTACGAAAACAGCATTCCGGTCAGAAAGATTGGTGCGATCCATTGCTCCAATGACTTCTGGAGATTGGAAAATGTTCGTAACCTTGTTCTTGGGACGCTTTGGTGCCGGAGCTTCAGACGAAGAAGGAATCGGAACCGATGGTCTATAGTCGTCGTCGTCTTGCGAAAAAAGGGAAGAAGAAGAAGAGGAAAGATCAATTGATGACACTCCTGCTTCTTCCAAATCTTTCTGTGTTGCTTCATGCCTTGCCTTCCTCTTGGCTTCCTTCTCCATTCTGGATCGCTTTCTGTCCTCTTGTGTAGTCGTTTCCTTATCAATGCCAGCCATGCTGCAAGAATTGACGTCCTTGCGCTGCATGGACAGGAAATTTCGGTCCTCAACGTTGACGATTGTGCTCATGGCATCACTGGTTGCGATGTCAAACAGTTCCTGGATGTCCGCTTTGAAGATGTCTTCATTCATTCTATCGCTGGCACGTTGCCTGGTCCTGTGCTTCTTGAGTGTTTTGTAGCGGTCTAAAAGCTTTGAAAGCTTACGGACACAGGAGTCGATCCGTTGAGTTGGGATCCGCGCTCGGGTCCAGACTTCAATCACCCTCTGGCATGCCTGGTTCAGACTGTCGGAGGTGGTTTGCTTTTGATTGATGTGGTGGTATTGCCCCAAGAGGAGGGCGTCAAGGCATGTAGGGAGCCTTGACGTGGATAAAGTTCCAGTTGCCATCCCTAGAAGCCAAACTTTTGGAATTGATCGAGTTTGAACCATCGGACCTACGGAAGAAAAAGTACATTATATAATATATATATTCAGAGTGGGGCGACCTCTAAATATTCACCAATCACGCTGCAATTTTGCACAGACCATGTGGATACTAACTGGACAAACAGCACACTTGTGGAGACTATCTAAGACAATTTTGAAATTTCACCCTATGGATTTGGACCACCCTAATATATATACACACGGCAAAAGTAGTTTGAAGATTTATTCCACCACACGACTGATTATAATTATACACTTTAGAGGAGTTTGCAAATTGCATATACTTAGACAAAAAGCATTAGATCTTATGATGATTTCATGTCATTATCAGCATGCTTCACTGTCCTTTCAGTCATTGTGACCGTAGAGAACGTACCAGAACTATGGTCTTGACAAACCACAATGTGTTAAATTTAAATATTGACTTATTGTTATTATTACATATATATGTACACGTGTTAAGAGTATTTAAATTAAATATATTGATTTAAATACATTTCGTAATAAGAGCATCTGGTAACTCTACCCCAATTTTGCTATATGAAAATGAAAATGAAAAGGTTTATTGGCAGACTATAGTCCATATGGCAAATATTATTAATACAATGACAGTTCATACACTAAGGGTAGAAATATATACAATTGATTAGAAATAATACTGCACTGTCGAAGTTAAGTGGAGCTACAGACAGACAGACGTTTTCGTACCAAGAAGTCCATAGCTTAGGCCTTAGAGGATAAATGGCAGGACTCATGGATAGCTTGGATGATCGGGTTGGTTGATTTTTAATTCTTTGCATTAGAATGTGTTGAGCGCGTCTTGTTACCTCCGGGAAGCTCGGGACATTGCGGGTAGCAAACATTTGCGAAGCTGAGCATCTCGGGGGTAATTTATGTAAGAGTCTAAAAGAACTGTTGTACAGCAAATTTAGGGTACTGCCAGAACCTTTTTTATAATTCACCCAGAGTTGCAGACCGTATATATTACTGCAGAAAGTACGAAAGAGTGTGTCTTTAGCTTCACTTGTACAGAAACGAAAGCTCCTTATGGTCATATTCGCTTTAGCATACAGGCTTCGAGACTGTTTTCTTATATCCGAGTCATCACTCAAGGAACTGGTAATAGTTTGACCCAATTACTTAAACTCTTGTACTTCCTCAATTACTTCACCATTCATTTTAAACCTTATGTGAAAAATGCTCTGTATCAATTGGTCCACAATTAACCCACCCCTTATATCCACAGTCTAACTATAGAGTAGATTAAGTCTAGCCTTGTAGGGGTCAGCCTAGAGATTCCGGAAATGGTCCAGAGCGGGCAGATAAATTGAGGTCCACAGTAGGATTCCTCACCAAATTAGGTTTCCTCACCAAATTAGGTTAGGGCAATCTACCTTCACCTTTGTTACGCTATGAGTTGATGCTAGGTCTTAGGCCACAATGTAGGCCTAATTTGTCTGACCCAGCTTAATTTACTGCGTTTACTTCTAACTGGGTTAAAAACACAATTAGTCACTTACTACTAGTTATTAGAGACCCTTTTCCCCTTTTGTTTAATTGTTGAGAGCGTACTTGCTGGTGGGGATCTTTTTTCCGTTGTTTGTTCTTCCCCCTTCCCTCGTTCCGTCTTGTAGCCCCGTTCCTCGTTTTCGTTCCCCCTTGTCCACCTTTTCGCTGGGCTTTTGCCACCAGCGACCTCTTGGTTTTTTTGGTTGGTTGATCGGTAATGTATATCTATTACCGAGCACGCTCTTGTCACGCAGTATATAAATACTAGTGTGGAGAATAACTCTGGTGAGCAACCAATTGGATTCATCCACCCAGTTATTGACATAAAAGGAATTTACTAATTGTTCGATTAACTACCTACCTACTCAGTGAACCATTTTCGTTACATCCCAACTACCCACACATCAGTTTTCCATATACTGGGGGCCCCGGGAGATAAAAATTTTGGTGTCAATGTCACCAATTTTTATGTCTGAGTATAGACTAGCTAACTATTTGACTGTAAATGCCTGTTAATCTGATTAACAGTGACTATCCTCACCATCTCATGGAGAAGATGTAGCATTTAATTAGAAGAGAAAATATACATCCATAAGATGAAACTGTCTATGGTCTTTACCATAAGAAAAGGAAAAGTGAAAGTTAGAAGATAAAATTACAATTCCCCAGCATCTATTTTTTGTTGTAAAACTAGTCGCGCCTTTAATGCTGTTTGTCGCTGAGGTCATGTGTCTGTCAATGTTGTAGTAGGATGCGTTACCACTCCTACTGTCAAAGGAATAGTTACTGGAAGTTCAGTGTCTCCAGTTGTTACTGGCGGTGGAGAAGGTTCTCCAAAGTCCATTGTTTTGGGTCCAGGCTCTAAGGGGTACAAAAGAGAAATGTCTCTTGTTGTGTCACCCGTTGAAGTCCTTAATTTGACCACTCTTGTTACCCCGTCTGCCCCTGGTCTGAGTTCTAAAACTCTAGCCAGAGGCCAGTATTGTCTTGGAGTACTGTCATGTATGAGAACAAGGTCCCCTACCTTAATTGTGTCAGACCAATCCTTCTTAGTCATTTGGTTATGTCTCTCCCTTAGACCCATCAAGTACTCAGTTTTCCGCTGTTTAATGAAATGAGCTTTAACTCTAGTTAAATGTTGTAACTTAGTCTGGAGCTCATCATGTCGTTGAGTCCAGTTTGGGTCTTCTGAAGAGTCTATATAGCAGAGCTGGGCACTTGCGGGTTTTTTTTAGGTACTGCGGTACTGCGGTACTACCGCACTACCAACCGGTACCGCATAACGCAGTACCGCAAAGGATCGCTGAAAGTACAGCCTGTACTTTCAGCGATCCTTTGCGGTACTGCGTTATGCGGTACCGGTTTGGTAGTGCGGTAGTACCGCAGTACCGCAGTACCGCAAAAAAAAAAACGCAAGTGCCCAGCTCTGCTATATAGTAGTCCGGCAGGAGACTAACTTGTTCTCCCCGAATCAAATGATTTGGAGTTAATGGTTCCGGGATCATTAATGTTGTCACTTACATAAGTGAGTGGTCTATTGTTAATGATGTTCTCAATCTCAGCCAGGAGAGTGAGCAACTCAACAAGTGTATCTGTTTTTTACCATTTGCTTTCTTCAAGCAGTTCTTTACTGCTTGTATATTCCTCTCCCAGATAGAAACATACCAAGGAGAGGCAACCGGAATATACTTCCACTTTATGTTTGAATTTTGTATATATAATTGTGTGAATTCATTGCTTAACAAATCGTGGATGACTTGTTCACCAGCCTTGAAATATGTAGCATTGTCAGTCCAAACTGTCTTGGGTACTAAATGTCGTGCACAGAATCTCTTAAAGACAGCAACAAAAGACTCTGCTGTAAGGTCCTCCACAACATCCAGATAAACAGCTCGTGAGGCAGCACATGTAAACAGTACAATGTACATTTTTTGTTCAGTGTCAACCAACCCCACAGTCAATGCTCCTGTATAGTCAATGCCTACAGTCTCAAAGGGTCTGTTGAGAGTAACTCTCTCCTCTGGCAAAGCAGGAGGATTTGGTATCCTATAGGGCCTAGCATGAATACGCCTACATGTGATACACTCACTCAGGACTGTTTTAACAGTGATCCTTCCCTTGGGTATCCAATAAGTTTTTCTTAATGTAGTTAGTGTCTGTGGTACCCTCATATGATGTACATCATTGTGTGTGTTTGTCTGATGATTAATGTTGTGAAATAGCTAAATCTAGGTAAAAGGATTGGATGTTTGCTTTTGTAAGACAGTTTTGATTTGTCTAATCTCCCTTTACACCTTAGATGGCATTCCTCATCTCTGAACAAATTTAGATCCACAACTACTGATGGTACAGGTTCTTTTGTTTGTTTCCCATTAGTCAAGAATTCTAACTCTTTATTGTACTCCTTTTGTCGTGCATGCGCTATCCAGTACTTGGTTGCAACTTCTGTATAATTATGATTGTTTTTATTTAGCTGTTTGTTTATTGTAGTTAAACAGTTGTGAGCAAACCTCAAACAGTAAGCTGTGACCCTGACAAGTTTGCTGAAATCAGAATAATGTTCATAATTAGTGATTGGTTCAACCTTTTCATTTGAAAAGATTAAATTTAATGTCAAGTTAACTTGTTCCACAGGCCATTGGTCTGTATTACAGAGCCACTTAGGTCCCATGAACCAAGTTTTGTTTGACTTCAACAACTTGTAGGATAAACCTCTGGTCAGAAAGTCTGCTGGATTTTGTTTAGTTGGAACATAGTGAAAGTTTACTTGTAGTCTTTCATTAGCTTAAGCTATTTCTTTTAGCCTATTTCTTGCAAAGATGTGGATATCAGTTATGTTCACAACATGGTAAGCATCCTTAAGCAATGAATTGGTTTTAATGGCTAACGCAGCAGCCAATAGTTCCAGTTGAGGTATGGTTCGGGTAGGTTTGAGGGGTGCAACTTTCCCTTTTGCATAAATTAGATGATTTTCTGTAGGACTTACAAGGTATGCACAGTACCCATAAGCATGTGTGCTTGCATCAGCAAACACATGAAGTCTCTGTGGCTTATCCCTAAACCCACAGCACCTTTGAATTTTAATGTTCTGCACTTTTGTTAAATCAGCAGCTAACTTCTTCCAAAATTTTTGCTATCCATTTGTTATTGGATCATCCCACCCAACATTTGTCATCCAAACTTCTTGGAGGAGCATCTTTGATTTTATTGTTGAAGGCAGGAATAGACCCATGGATCAAAATTTTTGAAGCCTCTGATAATATTTGTCTTTTAATATTTACTTCCTCATCAAGTTTAAAACCTTTAGTACAGATTGAATCATGACTGATAGAAGATGCATCCAAATAACAGTTCATACCTAAAGTTTTAACTCTGTCTGATGGATCAGTAAGACCATTATATATCCTTTAAAATCTTTTTGTTTAATTCCTCATCATTTGAAATCCACGCACTAAGTTCAAAGTTACCTTGTTGCATAATGTTTTGAGAGTGTTCATAGACCTCAGATAATTCAGATTTTGTTGTTGAGCCTATTAGATTGTCTACGTAAAAATGTTCCTTGAGGAAATTCATTGTTGAAGAGTTATTAAACTGGTTCAAATGTCTAATTGTCATTGCTAATAGGCTAGGTGAGCAATTGGCTCCAAACAACACAACATTAAATCTATAGGTTATGAGCCCTTTATTCAAATCAAATGGATCCCTGAACCATAAGAACCTAAGTTGGTTCTTGTCATATTCATTTTTAGATTTATTCTCAAAATTGCCTTGAAATGGCACTTTGTACGGCATATTTATCTAACCTGAGGAGCCAAGTGAACACCTCTCCTCCTTTCTCTCCTTTCTCTTGGGGGATAACGCCGCCTCTAAGTTTCCTTGTTTCACCTACAGCATTCCCCCCCCCTTTGCTTTTGCCAAGCAAAGGGGGGGGTGGGGGATGCTGTAGGTGCAACAAGGAAACTTGGAGGTGGCGTTATCCCCCAAGAGAAAGGAGAGAAAGGAGGAGAGGTGTTCACTTGGCTCCTCAGGTTAGATAAATATGCCGTACAAAGTGCCATTTCAAGGCAATTTTGAGAATAAATCTAAAAAATGAATATGACAAGAACCAACTTAGGTTCTTATGGTTCAGGGATCCATTTGATTTGAATAAAGGGCTCATAACCTATAGATTTAATGTTGTGTTGTTTGGAGCCAAATGCTCACCTAGCCTATTAGCAATGACAATTAGACATCATTTGAACCAGTTTAATAACTCTTTAACAATGAATTTCCTCAAGGAACATTTTTACGTAGACAATCTAATAGGCTCAACAACAACAAAATCTGAATTATCTGAGGTCTATGAACACTCTCAAAACATTATGCAACAAGGTAACTTTGAACTTAGTGCGTGGATTTCAAATGATGAGGAATTAAACAAAAAGATTTTAAAGGATAATAATGGTCTTACTGATCCAGACAGAGTTAAAACTTTAGGTATGAACTGTTATTTGGATGCATCTTCTATCAGTCATGATTCAATCAGTACTAAAGGTTTTAAACTTGATGAGGAAGTAAATATTAAAAGACAAATATTATCAGAGGCTTCAAAAAATTTTGACCCCATGGGTCTATTCCTGCCTTCCAATAAAATCAAAGATTCTCCTCCAAGAAGTTTGGATGACAAATGTTGGGTGCGATGATCCAATAACAAATGGATAGCAAAAATTTTGGAAGAAGTTAGCTGCTGATTTAACAAAAGTGCAGAACATTAAAATTCAAAGGTGCTGTGGGTTTAGGGATAAGCCACAGAGACTTCATGTGTTTGCTGATGCAAGCACACATGCTTATGGGTACTGTGCATACCTTGTAAGTCCTACAGAAAATCATCTAATTTATGCAAAAGGGAAAGTTGCACCCCTCAAACCTACCCGAACCATACCTCAACTGGAACTATTGGCTGCTGCGTTAGCCATTAAAACCAATTCATTGCTTAAGGATGCTTACCATGTTGTGAACATAACTGATATCCACATCTTTGCAAGAAATAGGCTAAAAGAAATAGCTGAAGCTAATGAAAGACTACAAGTAAACTTTCACTATGTTCCAACTAAACAAAATCCAGCAGACTTTCTGACCAGAGGTTTATCCTACAAGTTGTTGAAGTCAAACAAAACTTGGTTCATGGGACCTAAGTGGCTCTGTAATACAGACCAATGGCCTGTGGAACAAGTTAACTTGACATTAAATTTAATCTTTTCAAATGAAAAGGTTGAACCAATCACTAATTATGAACATTATTCTGATTTCAGCAAACTTGTCAGGGTCACAGCTTACTGTTTGAGGTTTGCTCACAACTGTTTAACTACAATAAACAAACAGCTAAATAAAAACAATCATAATTATACAGAAGTTGCAACCAAGTACTGGATAGCGCATGCACGACAAAAGGAGTACAATAAAGAGTTAGAATTCTTGACTAATGGGAAACAAACAAAAGAACCTGTACCATCAGTAGTTGTGGATCTAAATTTGTTCAGAGATGAGGAATGCCATCTAAGGTGTAAAGGGAGATTAGACAAATCAAAACTGTCTTACAAAAGCAAACATCCAATCCTTTTACCTAGATTTAGCTATTTGACAACATTAATCATCAGACAAACACACACAATGATGTACATCATATGGGGTACCACAGACACTAACTACATTAAGAAAAACTTATTGGATACCCAAGGGAAGGATCACTGTTAAAACAGTCCTGAGTGAGTGTATCACATGTAGGCGTATTCATGCTAGGCCCTATAGGATACCAAATCCTCCTGCTTTGCCAGAGGAGAGAGTTACTCTCAACAGACCCTTTGAGACTGTAGGCATTGACTATACAGGAGCATTGACTGTGGGGTTGGTTGACACTGAACAAAAAATGTACATTGTACTGTTTACATGTGCTGCCTCACGAGCTGTTTATCTGGATGTTGTGGAGGACCTTACAGCAGAGTCTTTTGTTGCTGTCTTTAAGAGATTCTGTGCACGACATTTAGTACCCAAGACAGTTTGGACTGACAATGCTACATATTTCAAGGCTGGTGAACAAGTCATCCACGATTTGTTAAGCAATGAATTCACACAATTATATATACAAAATTCAAACATAAAGTGGAAGTATATTCCGGTTGCCTCTCCTTGGTATGGTTCTATCTGGGAGAGGAATATACAAGCAGTAAAGAATGCTTGAAGAAAGCAAATGGTAAAAAACAGATACACTTGTTTGAGTTGCTCACTCTCCTGGCTGAGATTGAGAACATCATTAACAATAGACCACTCACTTATGTAAGTGACAACATTAATGATCCCGGAACCATTAACTCCAAATCATTTGATTCGGGGAGAACAAGTTAGTCTCCTGCCGGACTACTATATAGACTCTTCAGAAGACCCAAACTGGACTCAACGACATGATGAGCTCCAGACTAAGTTACAACATTTAACTAGAGTTAAAGCTCATTTCATTAAACAGCGGAAAACTGAGTACTTGATGGGTCTAAGGGAGAGACATAACCAAATGACTAAGAAGGATTGGTCTGACACAATTAAGGTAGGGGACCTTGTTCTCATACATGACAGTACTCCAAGACAATACTGGCCTCTGGCTAGAGTTTTAGAACTCAGACCAGGGGCAGACGGGGTAACAAGAGTGGTCAAATTAAGGACTTCAACGGGTGACACAACAAGAGACATTTCTCTTTTGTACCCCTTAGAGCCTGGACCCAAAACAATGGACTTTGGAGAACCTTCTCCACCGCCAGTAACAACTGGAGACACTGAACTTCCAGTAACTATTCCTTTGACAGTAGGAGTGGTAACGCATCCTACTACAACATTGACAGACACATGACCTCAGCGACAAACAGCATTAAAGGCGCGACTAGTTTTACAACAAAAAATAGATGCTGGGGAATTGTAATTTTATCTTCTAACTTTCACTTTTCCTTTTCTTATGGTAAAGACCATAGACAGTTTCATCTTATGGATGTATATTTTCTCTTCTAATTAAATGCTACATCTTCTCCATGAGATGGTGAGGATAGTCACTGTTAATCAGATTAACAGGCATTTACAGTCAAATAGTTAGCTAGTCTATACTCAGACATAAAAATTGGTGACATTGACACCAAAATTTTTATCTCCCGGGGCCCCCAGTATATGGAAAACTGATGTGTGGGTAGTTGGGATGTAACGAAAATGGTTCACTGAGTAGGTAGGTAGTTAATCGAACAATTATTAAATTCCTTTTATGTCAATAACTGGGTGGATGAAACCAATTGGTTGCTCACCAGAGTTATTCTCCACACTAGTATTTATATACTGTGTGACAAGAGCGTGCTCGGTAATAGATATACATTACCGATCAACCAACCAAAAAACCAAGAGGTCGCTGGTGGAAAAAGCCCAGCGAAAAGGTGGACAAGGGGAACGAAAACGAGGAACGGGGCTACAAGACGGAACGAGGGAAGGGGGAAGAACAAACAACGGAAAAAAGATCCCCACCAGCAAGTACGCTCTCAACAATTAAACAAAAGGGGAAAAGGGTCTCTAATAACTAGTAGTAAGTGACTAATTTGTTTTTAACCAGTTAGAAGTAACGCAGTAAATTAAGCTGGGTCAGACAAATTAGGCCTACATTGTGGCCTAAGACCTAGCATCAACTCATAGCGTAACAAAGGTGAAGGTAGATTGCCCTAACCTAATTTGGTGAGGAATCCTACTGTGGACCTCAATTTATCTGCCCGCTCTGGACCATTTCCGGAATCTCTAGGCTGACCCCTACAAGGCTAGACTTAATCTACTCTATAGTTAGACTGTGGATATAAGGGGTGGGTTAATTGTGGACCAATTGATACAGAGCATTTTTCACATAAAGTTTAAAATGAATGGTGAAGTAATTGAGGAAGTACAAGAGTTTAAGTAATTGGGTCAAACTATTACCAGCTCCTTGAGTGATGACTCGGATATATGAAAACAGTCTCGAAGCCTGTATGCTAAAGCGAATATGACCATAAGGAGCTTTCGTTTCTGTACAAGTGAAGCTAAAGACACACTCTTTCGTACTTTCTGCAGTAATATATACGGTCTGCAACTCTGGGTGAATTATAAAAAAGGTTCTGGCAGTACCCTAAATTTGCTGTACAACAGTTCTTTTAGACTCTTACATAAATTACCCCCGAGATGCTCAGCTTCGCAAATGTTTGCTACCCGCAATGTCCCGAGCTTCCCGGAGGTAACAAGACGCGCTCAACACATTCTAATGCATAGAATTAAAAAATCAACCAACCCGATCATCCAAGCTATCCATGAGTCCTGCCATTTATCCTCTAAGGCCTAAGCTATGGACTTCTTGGTACGAAAACGTCTGTCTGTCTGTAGCTCCACTTAACTTCGACAGTGCAGTATTATTTCTAATCAATTGTATATATTTCTACCCTTAGTGTATGAACTGTCATTGTATTAATAATATTTGCCATATGGACTATAGTCTGCCAATAAACCTTTTCATTTTCATTTTCATATAGCAAAATTGGGGTAGAGTTACCAGATGCTCTTATTACGAAATGTATTTAAATCAATATATTTAATTTAAATACTCTTAACACGTGTACATATATATGTAATAATAACAATAAGTCAATATTTAAATTTAACACATTGTGGTTTGTCAAGACCATAGTTCTGGTACGTTCTACGGTCACAATGACTGAAAGGACAGTGAAGCATGCTGATAATGACATGAAATCATCATAAGATCTAATACTTTTTGTCTAAGTATATGCAATTTGCAAACTCCTCTAAAGTGTATAATTATAATCAGTCGTGTGGTGGAATAAATCTTCAAACTACTTTTGCCGTGTATATATATATATATATTATATATATATATATATATATATATATATATATATATATATATATATATATATATATATATAATCTTGTTTCATGTTTCATGATTATGCAAAGAAACTAGGCTGTGGCAGGGTTATCTAGCTATGTTGCTCGACATAATACTTAAATACTATTTAAATTCGGTTGTGATGTCCGTTACAATAAGGAAAACAATAAGAGAGAACTTTATAAATTTTAGACAATGAGGAAACCTGTAAACTGTGGAGAGACTTGCTTGGTACTATATACGATGCAGGCAGGAAGGAGGGGCCAATCGCGAATCTCCGAAACTATTGAAATTACACCTTTTTTGAAAAGACTGTGTAGTGTGTAAGATGCATGCGTGTGTAGTAAGGGATATAGTGAGAAGCGCGTGTTTGAGAGTATGCTGGACTGCTTACAGGGTAGACGTGACATGTAAAAAGGCCAGATGAAGAGGACAGTGATGGGAGAAACAGGGTTCAGGCACTTCCTGCCTTCTGCTGGAATGCCACATACAAACTCCTTATATATTATAATATATATATATATATATATATATATATATATATATATATATATATATATATATTTATTTATTTATTTAAATTCGACTCTTGTAAATATGCATAGCGGGTTATTATGAGTCAGAAGTTATAATGAGATCGATGTACAGTTCCCTCGAATGATCTGTTAAATAATTTTAAATTAAATATTAGGGCTCGCTTACGCCATTGCAGAATCGAATATCGCGTGATGATACAACTTTCAGTTTTACGTTTTTAATACAAGTGAAAAGCGTATGGTGCGTTCTATGAGTACATTATTATGATTGAAAGTATTTTTGTGGCCATTTGTACAGAAAATGATGTTTTTATACGAGATCTGATATCATAAAGTATTAAATTATAAGATTTTAAACGTTGTATAATGGTAGGCTTCAGTCTGTAAAGACATGATTGGTACAGCTAATGACAAAAACAATAAGCATGAACATTCTGTGTGATTGATGTAAGCAGTGGCCTGACTGGTGTGAAAACAATACGTTTATTATGAGAATTATGAGGAATTGTGAACAGCCGTTAAATTAGAGAAATGATAATTAAAGTAATGTGAATAGTCCTAACTATAACTACAAGTAGAAAGGTTCTTAATGAAAAATCTCTCAACTTTCAGTACCTATTTCCCGCTGCATCTATTTAAAAATGACAACCCACACAAATTCGACATCCCGTTTTCTTTAATTGCATCTAATAAGAATTTTTTTACCCGAACCTACTTATTTGGATGTTATATATATATATATATATATATATATATATATATATATATGATAATAATAATAATAATAATAGCAAGATTAGTATCAACTAATAGTCTTTAGAAGAAAGTTAAACTTAACAACTAACCTGAAAACAATTACTGAGAGAAATATATAGCAAGATTGGGGGTATAGTTGCCAGATGCTTTTATTACGAAGGGAATTGAAATCAATATATTTAATTTAAATACTCTTAACACATGTACACACACATATATATATATGTAATAATAACAATAAATCAATATTAGTAATAATATTTAAGTGGATGTTTAGAGGAGGAAAACAACTTTGGTGATTTAGTTTAAAGCATCGTTACGCAACTTGATGTTCTTTTTAACACATGTAATTTTATAACGAAATTTGATGAACGGTAAAATTATTAGTTCATATACCAGAAGATAGCATGTGAAAGTGAATGTAATGGTATATAGCGATGTAAATAACAGAAAACTACATATTTAAAAGTAAATAAACAAATATGCGTGTACTATATGTATATATTGTATTTGAAGGTCATCTCGTTTGAAAATAAGCCAGTTTCCCTTAAAAAAGAGAGAAATTAATTTATTTAAATTAAAATGATAAATATTCATTTTATTTTTCATAATGCAGATCTTAAACAAAGAACTTGTATTCGGTTTAAAATATGATCACTCTGATTTTCATTTATGTATTGTTCGCAATTTGTTAACATTTGAAAATTGATGTGTTGATGCGCAATGTGGTTAGGCTTATTAAAACCTTTCAGATATTCGTTTCCATTTCTACTGTCTGGCGGAATTTGCCTGAACAGGAAGTACTCGAATGTATGTTTTTTGCATGTTTGTTCTTGTTTGTCTCATGAAAGGACTTTTTCAAGAAGGAAGGCGAGGCTCAATCCTTTCTTAAATTTTTTTGAAGGAAGGTGAAGACGAATCATTTTTAAAATTTAATTTTTAAAATTTAATTTTTTAAATTTATTTTTTAAATTTATTTTTAAATTTATTTTTTATTCCCCCCCCCCCCCCCCCCCCCTTTTTTTCCCCTCTTTTTTTTTTTTTTTTTTTTTTTTGAAGGACCATGAAGAACACCTCATAAAGGAGGGACCGCCATGAAGGACAGTGGAGGACTGCCATGAAGGACGGTGAGGGGGGGAAATTTTCAAATTGATCCATTCTCTGTCTCCCTTCTTGCGGGTATACTACTGGTGCTAAGGATAGTCTAAACATGAGAATTCGGGATCTTGATACAATTTATGTATAGCAAAGGCCGTCGAAACAGAACAACAGCATGGTTCTCTCTCTCTCTCACACACACACACACACACACACACACTTACATTGCGAGTCGCGACTTAGTTGGACAGAATAGTCGTCTAGACTGCGTGCGTCAGTGTGTGTTACTAGTGTTGAGCTCAAGGTCAAAGTGATCGTGTTGTTGACGTGAACTTGTACTGAGACGGACAGTATTAATTTCGTTTAGTTTGCCATTTCTAGCATCTAAAACAGTAAATACATGAATTATATTCTTTAAGAAAATATTGTACCCTAATAATTTGTAATCAAAATGAAGAGAGAGGCTCTGTTTCCAATTTTGAAACAAAAACAACAGAAAATAACAGCTGTGCGAAATGAAGATAAAGCCACCACCATTCAAACTTCGTCCACTTCTAGCAGGATAGAAGTCATGCAAATATCGGAAAAAAACTAGTGACCCTGTTGTTTATGGTTCGAGTGATAGTTCATCGCCATCACCGATAGTTCAAGAACACAAAGTGTTGCCAGAATGTTGGTCCAATAAACAGTTTGAATATTTTAAGGAACAGTATGCATGGTTAGAGGTGAAAAATAAAAATCTAGGCTGCAAACCATGCTCAACAGTAGGCTCTCTTGGTATAGAAAAAGCAAAGCATGTGCATGTAGCTTTTCAATGGAAAAACTGTTCGGTAGTTGCAAGTGGAACAACAAAAGAAACTCAGCCGGGCATCTCTAAGAAAGAAAATGAAAGAACATTCATTATCAGGTGTTCAAGGTCACAAAGATATTAGAAGAAGCCCAAAAAAATGTACTCCCATCAGTAATTGACACAATGAAAAGTAAAGCTCTAGATACCGCTGTTAATATTTTTAATGTGGTTTACAGTTTAGTAAAGAGAAATAGGCCTATGTTTGACATTGATGATGCACTCGAACTCCAAAAGAAAAATGGAGTGGACGTTGGCAATTGTCTCCATTCTCGGTTTTCGGCAACTAGAATATATGAACACAGCAGCTCAAATAAAAAAAAACCACTGTTTTCCAACATAGTCAAGGAAGAAGCTAAAGTATGCATAATCATTGATGAAGCATCAACAATAGCTAAGAAAAGTGTGTTTGCCATTTATTTACGCTGTGAAGTGCAATCTGCAGATGAGCCATTCAGGGCCGGATTTAGGAGTGGGCAAAGTGGGCAGCTGCCCATGGGCCTCTACATCTTGGGGGCCTCCACATATTGACAAGCCATTATCAAAATAGAAAAACCCCGAAACTAGAAAAACCCGATAGATGATCAACAAAAAAACACGCGCATCCAATACCACTGTAGTACATAAACTTTTACCAATTACTATTTGTTGTGTACTGATTATTATTTTGTTTTTATTACTCTTTTAGGCCTACTCTCACTATAATGGAATACCCGAGTAACCAGAGGCTTTCATTTTTTGCAGAAATGAGTGGAATGGACAGACACAAGAGTGCACGATGTTTTGAAAGTGTATGTATGTTAATTATATTATGAATCTTATGGATGACTTCAATTATGTCTTCCCCTAAGGTAGGGGGGCCTCCACATGGAGGCTGCCCAGGGCCTCCACACGTCTAAATCCGGCTCTGGAGCCATTAACCATTTTTGTTAATTTGAAGGAACTATCATCTACGACTGCAAGCAGCATATTTGAAACTTTAATTGAATGGTTAAAAAACTATGGGTTTGACAAAGAATACTTGTCCAGAAATCTCATAGCTTCTAGTTCAGATGGTGCCAGTACAATACTGGAAAGGCACTCAGAAGTAGTAGCAAAGCTGACAGAGTTATTTCCAAATATCATAATCTGGCATTGTTTAAATCATCGCTTACAGCTAGCGCTGGATGATTCTGTGAATGATATAAATCAAGTGAATCATTACAAAATATTCTTGGACAAAATTTATTCCATCTATCATCAGTCAAACAAAAACCAAGCAGAGCTAAATGAAATTGCCAAAGATTTAGGGATAGAAATTATTAAAATGGGGTGTGTCGTGGGTCTTCGCTGGGCAGCCTGTAGTGTGAGAGCAGCTAAAGCAGTCTGGAGAGCGTATCCAGCTTTATATTCCCATTTTTATAGAAATTCAAACCTGTTTGGAATGGCCAAAAAATGAGTAACCCAAAGTTTTTGCATGACTTAGCTTTGATCATCGATATTCTGGAGGAAATTGCCTTGTTATCTAATACTTTCCAAGCACGTTCTACAACATTTCAGAAAGCAGATAAACTTGTAAGACGTACAATAAGAGCACTATCAACTCTTAAAGAAAATTTGGGGTGTCATGAAACAGAAGTTGAGCAGTTAACCCAGTCTGAAGCGTTTAAACACATTCAGTTTCAAGACAGCCAAATTATCAGTTCAAATACTGCAGGACTACCTAGAAAGCAGCTGATTCAGACTGTAGTTTACAAAATGACAGCCAGCCCTTTATCTACAAGTCAATTCAATTTGAAGCAAGTTACTCAAAGTCGGTTTCACTGTGAGGACCTCCTAGCACTTTTTGATTTACTGGAACCAACATCTTGGAAATATGATGAAATCTTATCACCATGGCTGGAAGGTGAAAAAAAGATAAGGCAGTTGAATGAACTCATAAAATTTGAAATTGACATCTACAGATCTACAGAAGCTAAGGCTAACAAAGACCCTAAGATCCACTCTAAGGCTAGCCCGAGAGTGGAATCAAAGAATATTCCTCTTCCACCTACCATTGCTAAAGCTAAGAAAATAATTAGCACAATTGCTATTAGCAGCGCGGAAGCAGAACGAGGCTTTAGTGTTATGAACGATATTGCGAAAGCGGAAAGAAGCAAACTTTCTGTTAATCATATTTCCAGTCTGATAACAATAAAAATACTAGGAAAGCCTATAGCAGACTAGGATGCTGTGCCATATGTCAAGACTTGGCTAAGAAGTCATCGTCAAGTTGATGATACTAGAATTCGTGAGAAAACTGATACTCAACCATCGCAGAACGAACTGGCTATATGGAAACTTCTTGAATGAGAGAGCATGATTGAGAAGGTAAATTTACATCAAATTTTTTTTCATTTTTTCAGGATTTTATAGAAAAATATAAGTAGTATCACAAGCAGTGGTCGTTTCAATATTTATTTATTTTTTGATGAAAACTTAGTTTATTTTTAGATAATTATGTCATTAGTGAGTATAAAGAATATGTTAAATAATTTCTGCCAAAATGTTACAAAATGCTGTTTGGAAAAGCTAAAATGCGTTGGCTTCCGGGGCTCCGTCCCGGACCCCGCTGGGGAAGCTACCACTCACCCCAGACCCCCTAGCTTAATGACTCGCGCCATTGGCGCTCGCCGATTTACACCCCTATCTGTATCAGAACCGGTTAAGAAATTGGCAGCACACCCCTGCCCCAAAGTATGGCAGACCGTTTGAGAGACACCCTGTATATATACGAGAGGTGTCTGGAAAGTTTCCAGAAATATTTTTCAAAAATAAACTACCGGATGGAATGAAAGGTAACTTGAAAAAAGAGAGGGACAGTCCTTCTTTTACCCCTTGAAGTATTCCTCACTGGCATCTACGGACTTCTACTGTGTGGTAGAAGACCGTACGCTACTGCCGAAGCCATGTTCAGTGATATTTTGAAGATCTTCATTTGAGATAAAGTGATCTCACTGAAGGTTGTCTTTCAGGGAGCCGAAGAGATGATAGTCTGAGGAAGGAAGGTCCGGGTTGTACGATGAATGGGTGACAAGTATCCACTTGAACCTGGCGAGAAGTTAGAATGGGGGAAAAGCCGTGTGTGAGCGAGCGTTGTTGTCAAGAAGGCAAACGTTCGGGTCCCGTAGTTATGGTCTCTTCCGCCGAAGGATATTTTTTAGTTTCTGTAGTGACTCACAATACCTGTTGGCATTCACAGAAGCGTTCGGCTCCAGAAAATCCAATAGCAAAAACTCTTTGTGGTTACACAAGACCGTCACCATGAACCTCTTGATGGATCTCTGCCCTCTAATCTTTATCGGGCGAGGGGAAATGGAATGGCGCCATTCCTTGGGCTGTTCTTTGGTCTCCAGCTGGGAGAATGGGAGCCATGGCTCATCACTAGTGACAATGTTTCAGAAATGTATCACCACGCTGTATGTACTACGCAACAAACCCCTGACAAGTCGACAGGTTTTATGCTCTTCAGACAGATTCTTCGGAATCCACTTGGAAGCAATCTGATGATAGTCCAACTCAGAGGGGCAATTCCCAGTAGGGTCCTTAGTCACATTAAGTTGAGCTGCAATCTCATGATTTGTGATGCGTCAGTCCACTTTCATAAGCTCATCCACGCCGGCCTTGTTGTCTGTCGTTGAATATATATATATATATATATTATATATATATATAGGTAGGTAGCTTACTGATTAAGACGACGCTAATTGGGCTGCTAATTGTAAAGTCGTGGGATTGAGTCTGGGCTAGATTTTTATGATTTAAAACTTCCTTGGCGGTCGTGGTTCTGATTCCACGTTCAGTTGTAAGTCCAAAGTGGAGCGAAAAACTTTCGTCAAAGTGAACAGTTCAAGCGGAAGCGAAAACAATGTTCATCCAGGTGTATATATCTTATTTGATGGCTTCGAACGACGGTTCAGGATCGACCTGAGGTCGACCCCTTTGCAGCATGCCGCTTCATTTGTGGGATTTGGTAGAGGAGAGAGTTGGTCTCCATTCTCTTTCTGCCCACATGGCCAGCTACTCATGACTGGTTAGGGACTTTGCAGAAGAAATTATTCAGGTTGATTCCTCAGTTCTTTCGGCAGCATGTTGAAGAATATTGGGCCACATATTCTAAAATCTTCGTTTTCATGGTCTCTTGTCCCATTCCAGCCGGAACAGTACAGAATCTACCTCTCCTCTCATTCCACTGTGTGTTTATATTTTATTTCAAAGTTTGGAATACATTCCACGAGTATTTCCCATATGTACAGTATGTTATTGTTTGTCGCTCACGTCTTCTTTCCATGGAATAGAGTTTCAAGGTTTGTAGTCGAGACCATTAGTCTTTATCTTTTGTTTCATCTATTTTAGAAGTCAGAGTCCTTTGTATGGATTCTGTTTGCAATGTCTCGCTTTTTGTGTGAGCTTACAAGTACCCCATTACTTGTAGGACTAAACTCTTCCATAATTTTATCATGATGTTTGCTTTTCTGCTGTGGAAACTCCTCAAGATAATTTCCACTATTAACTCTTGTAATTTTAATGTTGCAGTGTTCTCTGAATTATTTATCCGATAACATTATTACTCCAAAACCCCTGACTTGAGGGTTAGGTGTTATTTATTTGTCCTATAGTATTTTGTATCATTTATTCTGTTGTTGTTGTTACTATATCTTATAAGTTGGAGTGTTTCTTCTTTGAACTTCATATTTTTGTCTTTCGCCCACTTAAATAATGTTTCAACTTTGTTTTTTAATTTTTCTTTCACTTACTGTACATTTGATATTTCCTTGCATATCTTCATGTCATCAGCGAAACACGATGCGACACTATCATTAATATCTCCATCTATGTCTGCGATCATTATGTATTTTGGCACAATGTTTCTAGTATTTTCTTTTAATGGTCTAATAAGTGCGATAGGTATGATCTTCCAGCGCTGAAGCCTTGTTGGTTCGTTTTGGATAAATTCTTTTTCTAAAGGTAGTAAGCACTTTTGTCTTTAATTACACTTTCAAAGCACTTTATAAGGTGGGAAGTGAGAGTGAGGTATTGCTCTGTTACCTCCTTTGGGCAATGGGGCAATATAATGTTCGCGTTCTTTAATGAAAGTGTAATTTGTCTTGCGTGGAATGATTTCCTCCAGAGTAATAGTGGTTTGGCTATACTCTCTTTGCATTTCTTTAGAAACATGGCACCCCCTGTGACTGTCCCTGGTGCTGAATTTTCTCGTGTTTGTATGAAAGCCTTAATTATGTCCTCTTCCAAGAATTCAAAATGCATTAATAGATTTGCATCCGAACTTGTTCTTGAGTGATTTGTATCTATAACGAATGATTTATCTAGATTTTCTACTTTCTTTTCGGACTTAGGGGGTCTGAACACCTGGTTGAAGTGTTCCTTAATCAATTTACTCCATCTTTCAACGGACCAGTACTCTCTTTATATTTCATTTTTCTTTTCACAACGGTGTAAACGTATTTGGGTTATTTTTTTATGCTTTCTGTTACTTTGATTTCCTCCTCGTTCGTATTGTGAATGAATAAGTGTTTTAGGCCCAGTTCTATTTCGTGTAGCTTTTTTTCCTGTTTGAGTCTCCTTGCTTCAGTTTTGCATCCGTGGGTATTTTTTAGGCTTTATTTCCACTGTCTGAACAATGTTCTGAGTTTTCCTTCGATTTTGCTACAGTTTCTTTTTTGTCTCTTCGGAACATGCTTTTACAATATAGGTTTAGTTTCGTTTTCTGTTATAAGCAGTATTTCAGTCTACTCTCATTAATTCTGCACTTATACAGTACTTGCCCAATCTTTGTTTTCATATATATCATAAAAGGAATCTGTATTTCATATACTTACCTGTCTGAAGACTAGATTTATCTTTATTTTATGCTGGTTTTTTTTTGGGGGGGGAGGGTCTTGTTATTGCAATATTCGCTTATTTTAAAAATTATAATTAAAATAAATATTATAAAAACTTTGAACTTGTTTCATTTATTTTCTAGAGTTTTGTCCATAAATAAAGTCTGAACATATGATTTGATGCCTGTAATAATTATTCAAGCTGTATTATTAATTATAAAGTATAAACATTATGATTGTATGTTCAAT